>JANCMA020219334.1:0-13068 GCA_024336925.2 Zoanthus solanderi | reverse complement strand
GAGATGGAGAGTGGGAGTGGGAGAGATTGCTGGCAGAGTGGGGTAAATCCGGCCACCCTCATTTACAGGGATAAAACCGGATCAAAACTGGATCGATGATGATGACTGTTGCTTAAAATTGAATACTAAAGTAACTGACAGTCACACACTTTCTATCACTAAATTCAATTTTTACATATTACTTTAACTGATACTGTAATCATTAAATTTAATCACAAGGAATGATGAGGCCACATTCATTGATTTTGAAATTTATATGATTACTTTTTAATACACTGCATTCAAAGACCACATTGTTTCCATTGCCAGGGCACAGCCCCTTCCCCAATAAAATACTCCATGTACTCCTGTCTGATTAAAAGAGCTTCTGTTGAGTAATTGTTGCTGCAGCTGGGGTGGAATTCAAACCAAGATGCTAGCTCAGAGTCATTTCGCCAAGGTGCAGGAATTATGTTGCCTTCAGCATCTTCCCTGTCTATGGCAACATCCACCCTTAGAGGAAATCATTTTAAAATAATTTTAATTACATTGTTATGCTGTTATTATGTCAGTAGAGAAAGAATTTTTTCTGAATCATTATTTCATACCTATATATTTTTTGAGATCCAATCATCAAAATTACATTTACATTATTGCAAATCAAACAGATTCAGTGTTCAGATACAGATACAGAAGCTGTACTGTAACTACCTGTACCTATACCTGTACCAGTTCCTCTACCTCTACCTCTACCTCTACCTCTACCTGTACCAGTACCTGTACCAGTACCTGTACCTGTACCTGTACCTGTACCTGTACCTGTACCTGTACCAGTACCTGTACCTGTACTGTACCTGTACCTGTACCTGTACCTGTACCTGTACCTGTACCTTTACCTGTACCTGTACCTGTACCAGTACCTGTACCTGTACCAGTTACAGTACCAGTACCTGTACCAGTACCTGTACCAGTACCAGTACCTGTACCTGTACCAGTACCTGTACCAGTACCTGTACCTGTACCTGTACCAGTACCTGTACCTTTACCTGTACCAGTACCTGTACCAGTACCTGTACCTGTACCTGTACCTGTCTCCTTCGCGTCCTAGGTGGCACATAAGGCATCAGCAGTTTCTCTCCATTTTTTCCTGTTCGCAGCAGCCACTCTCGCCTCATCCCATGATCTCCATCCAGCCTCAGCTCTTTCTTTCTCTACAGTCCGGCGCCATGTTGTTTTTGGCCTTCCTCTTTTCCTTTTCCCTTCCGGTGCCCAGGTCATAGCCACATTCATGAGATTATGTCTGTCTTGCCGTAAGATGTGTCCAATCATCTTCCACCTCCTCCTCTTCACTTCGTTGCTTTTTGATCTGCAGTTCGCTTGTTCCAGTTTGTGAAATCCGTGCAACAAAAGCAAAAGTCTACTTGGACTGCGAATGTGTGACACCGGACTGTCTTTAAATTAGGAACTAACAGGATCCACTTGGCTAGAGTTTTGAGTGTCCTGCATATCTCACAAAACTCAAGTTTGATCCTTGTAAAGGAATACCGCAGACCATTAAGCAACGCAGGATTAGACACTTTTGACATTGTCGATAGATAGGTTAACCTTTGTTTCCCGAATAATATACGAAGGTCTAACCTTTTGCAGATGTTAGAGTAAAGGCAGCAACCAGGGTACAAAGAAAATTAATTTTACAGCCCTTGCCGAAAGTCATTTTTACTAGCCCAAAAATTTTTTTCACGAGCACAATGAAAAAATAATTATTCCTTTCTTAATTACACTGTAAGTTGAAAAATAAATGGCTTCATTTATTCATTACAATCAGCTGTTGTATAACAATAAAATAAGGAATTTAAGTGACGCTAACGGAATGAAGGTCCAAATATCAGACAAACGTTTTTCTCATCAGGTGAATACATAACATTACCGTTAAAGCACTAAAGGTTTACATTAAGAATAAATTCAAATTATAACGACGCTAAGTATTAGGTTGCAGGAACGTAATTTCATAATCACGTGTACGTGCGCGTGACAATTTAAGTATTATCTTTGTAAAATCTTAATAAGTATTTTCGTCTATGTCTACATGTAGATACAAGTTCGTTACGTTTGTTAAGTGTTGCTTTTTCTGGATGGCAAATAATTATATACTTTTCGTTAAGGCATAAATTACAACGTTTGCTTAGGCTTTTGTTCTCATCAAAATAGACCATTTTAAAGTGAATTCAGTGTTGTTGTCTTTTAAGTTCCATATATATTTAGAAAGCTCTGTTGCGTTTTTCTTGTTTACATTTGTAAAGGACGATGCATGGTTTCTGTAACGCGTCTTAAATTTGTTTTTAGTAAGCCCCACGTATGTTTCTGTCTTATCTTCTGTAGTCACTGTAGATGACATATCTGATATATCTTCAAATAGGCAAGGCTTGGGCCAACATTAGTAAAGTATTCGCAAAATCTGTTCGCAATTTCCAGAGGATCAGTTATCTGTTTGCCATTGGAAACAAATAAAGATGGCATTTTTGATCTGGTTTTTCTTTTGTTTATAACTTTACGCTGTAAAGCCTAAATAACTTCCTCATGTAAAGCCTTCTTGAACTCCTCGCTTCCTACACTTTGTTCCTACTCAATGAAATCAGTGGCTTTGACACCTCTAAGTAGATCCTCTTCCGAGTTCTTCACATACAGTCCCACACTGTTTTCTTCACTGCTAACACACCCTTCACAGTTAATTAATCCGCGCCCACCTTTCGCTCGTGCCAGATACAACCTGTCAACATCACTCTTGGGATGAAATGCTCCATACATGGTCAGGATCTTTCTAGTCTTTCTGTCCAGAGTTCTCAATTCATTATCTGTTCATTTAATGATACCAGCTCCATATGTTATGACTGCTACAACCTCATGTTGATAGTGATATTGATGAAGATTGCCCCAATATTAATGGTGATAGTGATGAGGATTACACTAATGCTGATGGTGACCAACTGCAACTTCATGTCCACTTTCACTGCATCCTTAAGCCATTCTGCCAAGCAGTTCAAATCTTACTTCCTCCTAGCGATAAATTCACTATCCCTCCTCTGTAAATGTCCAAACCATCTCAGTCTAGCAGTACATGTCTCGCTAATATACTTATTCCTGAGTCTATCGATGGTCGTAACTCCCAAAGAGAACCTCAACATGTTAACCTTTGCTATTTCCAACTTCTTTTCATAAGTGCCACAATCTTTAAAAATCAATGCACGTCTCACCACCATCTTGTACACTTTACCGTTTCTTCGTGTTGAATCTCTGTAATCATACATCACACCTGATATTTTTCTCCACCCATTCCAGCCTATTTGCACACACTTCTTCACCGACATGAGACATGAGACCAGCGGTCATGGCGGACGGTTGTGTATTTTGGCGCTCCTGTTCTATGATCACTAAAATTAGTACAAATTAATCATTTCATTTATTTGTTTGTTCATCGTAACCGTGATTACGTCTGGAAAACCTAAAAAGCCAAGAAAGAAGTCAGGAAAAGAAAATGAATCAGAGAATGCTGATTTATCATTGTCCTCGCTTGAGGAAGAGGAGATCTTAAACATGGCGACTGTGAAGAACTTGCTTGCCGCTCAGGAATCGACGATGAAATCATTATTCGAGTTATTTGTAACAAGCATAAATACAAGAATCAATGATTTAGTAGATGATATAACTAGCATCAAAGCAAGTTTACAGTTTTCACAACAGGACATAGACGATTTGAAACCTGTCAAGTCGCATGTAGACGTTTTTGAAATGGAAATCAAAGAGCTTCAAAACTCAATTGAATATTTAGAAAATCAATCACGAAGAAACAACATTCGTGTGTCCGGAATACCAGAGTCTACAAGTGAGTCGAGGGCTGACGCTGAGGCAAAGGTGAAAGAAGCTATCAAGGAGAAATTAGGAATGGATGTGGATAGAGAAAGGGCTTGTCAAGAATTTTTTTATGCTTTTATGACAGTTATTTCCGGTTTAGCAGTTTTTTGTAGCACGTGATTATCAGTTAGTTCCGGTTCAGTAATTTCCCATGACGCGTGATCACACGTCAGTGTTTTGAAAAAAGTTAGCGAGTTTTAAAAAATTAGAAAAAGGCAGAATAATTTTGTTGTACAAGTTTTCAAAAGAGTAAAATTGGTTGACTTATATTGTGAGATTGTGAGTTTATTTGGTTGTCCACGACACCAAAAGTGGCGACCCTGCCAGGACAGGAATTCAGGAGTATATAAACCGTTGAAGCGACAATATTGTGAATTTTGTTGAGTTTGGAGTTTTAGCGAGTGGAGTTTCGCAAAATGGCCACCGAAGAAAAATTTTCAAAACACATTGCACTTGCCGAAATAAATAACAAAGATGAAAGACTTAATGTTAACAGAAAAGGACTCTGGAGAACTAGCTATCGCCTTGCAAAGTTCAGAGGATATTTTAAAGCGTTTAGAGAGATTAAAAGATGCGACGGCGAACTATTTGTTGGAAATCGATAAAGAACTGAGCTATATACAAGATTGCCGGAGTGAGAAAAGCAAAAAGTGCTATTCAACCATTCAGAAAAAAGAGACAAGAGCTTAAAAAATGGCTGGAAACTGTTAGGGAGGAAGAAAGGGAAGCTAAACTTGAAAAGGAATTAGCAATAAACAAAAAGTTTGGAGAGTTTGCCCAACCGAGTAATCCAGCAAAACCCGGAAAAGTACAAGCAGTGAAACTTCAGAATTCAGAAATACACTATTTCGCCATTTCATGGGGAGTACAAGGATTGGTTGCGAATTTGGAAACAATAAATAAATTCAATTACTTGATAGAATTAGTGAAAGGAAAACCAAAGGAAGATATTTTAGGCCTACCCCATACACCAGAGGGTTATATTGAAGCTAAGAAAATTTTAGAACATACTTATGGGAAGGACATTAGGGTCCACGGGGCTCTCATCAAGGATCTGAAAGAGTTGCAGCCCATCACAGACATCAAGAAGTTATGGAGTGTGCATAGTTTCTATAATAAGCTAGCTAGGATTGTGCGCATTCTCATAACTATGAACAAATTAGCTGGTGCACAGAGCTCAATTTATACCTTACTTGATAAATTAGGCCCAGTTAGAGAGGTTATTGTTCAAAAGGATGATGACTTGGAGGAGTGGGGGCTGTAACAACTTGTAGAAAATCTTGGGAGGTATGTAGACAGAAACCCAGTTTCTCAAGTGGTAGATTCCCACAACCCTTCATCCACTAAGAAAGCACGACGGGACCAAGGGAGTCATTACAACAAGAGGGATAAAATGCTACTGCATCAGCAGCAGCTGAAGCAGACACCCCAACTGTGTGTATATTGCAGTGATGCCAGTCATAAGTCTAAAGACTGCACAAAAGTACTGCCATAGCTACCAGGAGACAAATAGTTAAGGAACAAAATGCTGAAATTTTGTCTACTCTTTGAAATGTGGTCATAATACGTTGTATTTTATTGAAATATGTCAAAATTATGATTTTAGTTTAAGGAGTGAATAAACCTTTGTAATTTTATATGTCATAACAAATGGTTTCAACATTTGGACCGCAACCCAAAAGACTCCACCCAAATATTTTAATACCGATCGAATATTCTGATCTTTTCTCTTTTGTTTTGACTAGTACTGAAGCTAGCTCTTTTGAAACAATGAATTCCTCACCAATGTTAACATTGGTAATTAGACCATCTAAGACGTAAGACATACTATGAACACTGACTATGATTTTTTTATGACAGTAATGTTCAGTACGAACAAAACGAACTGACAGCGTAATAACTTACCCCTAAACCAATTGCCCAAGCCACCAGAAGTTCACCAAAATAACATCTAAGCATATCGTTAGGCATGTTGGGATGGAAGCAAGTATTACTGACTTGCAAAGCAGATTCATTGAAGCGTTTGTGATCACACACGTAGACAAGAATATGATGAACAACTCCTTGGTTACCGTTTTTGATGACTGGAACGAACTACAACAAGAACAACAATTTATTTCGGTATTCCCATATAAATACATGGTATTACCTAAAACGTTAATTAATTAAGTAATCATATATAACTGTTCTTTTCTTTTGTCCATACAGCATGTATTTACATATGCATGAAGCAACTGATCTACATATGAAGGGGTCAACGTCAATACATGTTTTGATTTTAATTGAGTCGAAAGTAATCAAACGCTGGTATTTGGCTATTTCAGCTAATTTCCATTGTTTTTCGTAAAACCAATGAAAGTCGCTCCTCACACGGTCTTTCCACGGTCGCTAGGTCGGTCCTTCATATATGGTACATGATGGTGGAGCATAGTTATAATAACATTAAGCCCCGTTTACAAGACAAATTTTAATTGCTGGAGTAAGCCCAATTTATACACGAGCGATTTTTATGTAACAGATTTTATTTATTTGCCAGTGTACGCCCTGTCAGTATTATTATATGGCCCCGAATGCTGGAAGATAACATCTGAAATAACAAGAAAGATCCAACTATTTATTCACAAGTGTCTTCGAATAATCCTAAAGATAAAGTGGTCAGACAAAGTTTCAAATGCAGAAATTAGGAGGCGGTGCTTTCAGGAAAACATCATGGTAGAAATAACACGTAGAAAGTGGCGATTGATTGGACACATTCTCCGAAAAGATAGTACATCCATCAGCAGGACAGGACTCTTTTGGATGCTCGATGGCAAATGCAAAAGAGGACGCCCCAGGGCTACATGGCGTAGAACATCAGAAAAAGAGTTGGAAGATCTGGGGTTGTCCTGGGCAGTTGTCAGGAAGAAGGCACAGGATTAACAGTGCTGGAGAACAGTTGCTGAGGCCTTATGTGCCCGATGGCACGACAAGGACAGATGATGATGATGATGACTGCACTGGAGTGAACTCGCACCTGTATCAGTCACCCCAGCATGACATTTTTTGGTGGCATCATGTAAACAAATACAGGGCGAAGAGATGGAATCGGAGTGAACTTGCACCGGCGTGAAAGTCACCCCGGTATCAAATAAACAGCTCCTATAAAATACAATAGGTTCCATGCAGCTGGCTCTTCTTTTCTTTCCCACCCTTGCTCTTTATAACTTTCCCCCATCAAAATTAAAAGAGCCAGCTCACAGGCTAAAAAAAGACTGACTGAAAACCCTGTCTATGCATATGACCTGGAGTTAAGCTTGAAGAGAGAAACACACTTGGTTTCTAAGAGAGTGCTACAGTAATTTGAACCTATTGCGCTAGCTAGACCCTTTTCATCTTTAGTAATGTGAAGAGATGATAATAAATTGCATCATGAGTTATATAAAATACAATAGGTGTCCTCAATTAGTTTACTTCTATGTGAACTAAAACCTCCTACACGTTAATAAAGTTATTATTATTATTATTATTATTATTTTTATTATAAAAGTTTAAGTTAAAAACATTAAAAAAGTTAAAAGACCGTTTACATTTTGGACCTACAGGACTGGAGGTCTGAAATGGCAATGGTCTTTTACTTTTTCTACAGTATGTTAAGTTTTACATAGATATCATAAAGTGTTTAAAAACATAAAATATAATGAACAGGTTGTATAACCTTTTTTTTACTAACTGAAGGTCTAACACTTTTTAAAGTTTCTTACACTGCTTATGGTGAAAACCAAGACAATTCAACCTTAACCTGGGTAAATCACATGTTGCGTAAATGGGCCCCTGCTGTTTGGTGTGAAAATTCATTGACGAAACTATTGTAGTATTTACAAGAAGGCAAATTGTTAACAGACTTGCATCATATTGAGAAACAATTGCATGTAGAATATTTTTGTCACAAAGAGTTGCAAAGACTGACCTTCATCAGTCTTCTTCATTTCCAGTTCTTCTTCAACCTGATGAAGACTGGTAATGGCCAGTCAAAATATTGTATAAATAGCCCTAAACTCACGATGTCTTTTTAACAAAAATATTCTACTTTTAAATTATTTTCGACTGATCAAGATCGTATGATCCAACGTTGGTAAGTGTATTGGTCATACACGGTTTTGCACTGGTTTTTTGGCAGCCCTTTAATATTTTAAAATAATTACATGTCAACTTTCTGTAAATGTAATGTGCTTACAGAGTGATGCTGTGGTGGAGAACAACCAACATAAGCGGGATCTAAAACAAAACATTGTCTTCAATCAGATTCTTTTTAAACTTTTTTGAAAACTTACAACTGATGTACTACAGCAGGGCATCTGGCGAAGTGTGAAAGTGTGATTCCTCATTAGTGACTAAACTCTACACTATTTTGCACTTTCTTCTTTTTTTCCACATTTTTGATAAAAATAATATTTAGGGAAGGATATGTACATTAAACTACAAAATCAGTGTTTAGGCATGTGTTGATGCGGGATGATGAGCTGTTTTGAGAAAAGTGTTGGAGTTTGAAGTAAAGGGCAAGATGAAGTGAGGACAACCAAGGAAGATGTGGAAGACCCAAGTGGAGAAGGAGAGCAAGAGTGTTGGTTTGGAGAAGGAGGATGCCTTGAATCAAGTGAGATGGAGAGTGGGTGTTGGAGAGGTTGCTGTTAGAGTGGGTAAATCTGGCCACCCCTGTTTACGGGGATAAACCTGGATCAAAACTAGAATAATGATGATGATGATGACTAATTCCATTTACAATTTCTGATATACATGTAATTTAAGTTTCAAAAACAAAATAGTTCATCAAGCAATGGATAATAACCTTTCCCAATCTCAAAAGAATGTCAAGAAAAATTGAACAGGACTGAAAAATAGTCAGACAATGGCAGTAAAATTATTGTGAGCCTTGACACCAAGCTACCTTTTCAACAAAATATTTTATTGGCAAAGTTTTGTTTTAAACAGCATAACGATTACGAAGTTTTTGACATGTTACTGTATTTTAGAAAGTAAAGAATTCATGCAAGAACTTTCCAATTCTGTTGTACAGTGTATTTTGACAATGTATGTACAGTATTGTTGGTTGAATTGATTTGAAAAATTGATAATGTGTGCAAAATTTAACACAGTAGAGTTGATTTCACTTCAGACTTTAAAGATAAAATTAATTGTGATAAATTTTACTAATAATATTATAATATTAATTTGTTACCAGTAAGTTGTTACTGGTAAAATGTCTTGCAAAAATCATCTTTCCAGTGCTGATTTAGAACAAAAACACTACCTTGAGTAACAAAAACACCCCAAAAACTCTGCACTATTTTCATACTTTCACCTTTTTTACTGCACTATTTGACAAAAATTTCTGCCTTAAGTAGTTTTTTAGTACTCTAACAGATGCCCTGCTATGAGTACGTACAGTACATCTTGAATAAAGTGCCATGCTATTAATACTTACCAACTACTAAGAATAAGTATACAACCAGACCCATTCCAGCAATGATCATCCCTGGTACAATGAATGACCATCCCCTGTGGAGAGAGAAATAGTTTTGCAGCTGCTTATGCACACAATCTTTGTAAAATTTACAGTTGTCTAATTGTTTTTAATATCAAGATTTCTTTGTTGAGCTTCTATAATTTTCTTTTGAGCCCTGTGCACTTTTGGAGAAGAAAAAAGCCACAGCATCAATTAATCAAACTCCCCTTAAAATTAATATACCTAGAATATAAGCCCTCTTGGTCTTATGACAGAAATTATAATTATAATAAAAACCCCATCACTTTCTTACCTAGAAAATATTACAAGATGGTGCCAACTAAAGATTTTCTTAAAATTAAAGAAATTAATTTTGGATGCTGTCTCTTTAAACATCAATGAGTTCGTACATTCATAACTTTTGTTGGTTGGATTTAGGGTAGGATAGCAAACTGATGTACTTGTGGTAATGAAAAAGGTATTGAGATAGACATGGTCATGGTTCTGATAAAGGGGAAACAATGAAGATACAGGAAAAAGATTAACAACGATGAAAGAAGATGAGAAAAGGGAAAACCACCAATAATGAGATGGAGAGAGAGAATACTATATATGAATTAGAAAAATTAATGTCAAAATTAGGTTCAAAAGAGAGCTGATCCAGATAGTCCTGATCACTTAAACTGGAGAATGGCCACATCACATGATGGAAAACACTGATGATAAATAGGTAATTGATTGATTGACATTTTCACCATAATCTTAATAAGAATAACAGTGCATTCAAATTAAAATAATCACAACTTCTGCATTATGATTCAGGCAAGCTAACACCCTGCTTGTTCCATAGTATATGTAATTCTTTAACCTAAAATGTAATAGCAACCATTATTTCTTTTATTTTAGGTGAAGGGGGAATAATTTAAAAAACAAAGTTTTTGAAATTGAGGTTTTACTAATATTTTGTACCGTCAGTTTGTAACTAATTTTGGCACGGGAAAAATTTTAAAAATATCAGCTATTGAACAATAATTGAAGGGTCTAGTGCAAAAACGGCATAAGTGACTTTTGATGAAGTTTTCAACTCTCAGTAGATAATCCCAATTATCTCTTCATAACTTTTGTGAGAATTAAGCATTCCATACAAAGTCAAGTTGTTTTTGCACTAAACAAAAATGATATAAGTGAAACTTGATCAAATTATAATCTCTTCCAACATTCCTATTATCTTTTCATAACTCTTGGGAGAATTTAGCATTTCATACAAAGTCAATTACGTTGTTTTAGCACTAGACCCTTCACTTTTTATCTAATTCTATTAATATTTTTATCATTGGGCAAAGTACTTCTAAAATACTATGTTTACAGATTCAAAATTAGTAACGTTTGTCATTAGTTAAAACAGGCTTCAGGTAAACTATTTTAATTTCTATTTAAATTGTATTGATAGGTAGAGAAGCAAAACCCTGGATTGTTTATTCTTTTTCTACAAAGTTTCTGAATTAGTTCTTTACTTTCCTTGTTAAAGACTTGGGGAACTGAGTCTGTGATCTAGCCAGCTTTAAGAAACAAAAGGGCGCCCTAATTTGCATAATTATCATTAAACCATGATGACGATGACAACACCGAGGTAACGAGCAAAAAATCTGCTGACCGATTATTGTGGCTCAGAAATTTAGTGTCTGAAAGCAATTATTTTCGAGTGATCGCGATCGTTCGAATTTTGTTGAAAATAACTTGGAAAATATTGCGTGGAAACCTCAAAATAGTTTTTTTTATCTCAAATCTTCATTAAGATAATATACAGGATCACAAAAAACGACAGGGTGCTGGAGGGAAACAACAGGGTGCACAGAAAAATGACAGGGCGTGGCATCGTGTCGTTTGGGCCTAGCTAGAACACTGTTATTGATACATCCTAGAACCTCAAATTGTCAAAATTTTCAGCAAAATGTCACATTTTAATGGTATGTGAATCTCTAGGTATTTTCTGAAATCTTCAGGTTTTTATACCTCAACCCTCAGGGTTTTGACCATGCCAATGGGTTGAGAGGTCTGTGGCTGCACCTCCATCAATAAAATTCTTCTGTTCAACTCATTATGCTGTGAGCACAGCTTTTAAATTTGCGAATAAGAGAAATGGTTGAAAAAAATTGATTTGAGTGGTTTTTGACCATTATTCAGAAGGTTTCCAGATTTTTCCTGTTCTTTGGAGGCAAATTCATTGACCAGTGAGCTTGTGGACTGCCTAGTTCCCAGTTTACTACTCTAGTTCAAGATGGCAGCAGTTGGCTAGAAATGCAGCTGATCGAAAAGTATGACAACTTATATCGCTACTCGGATACTGATTTGAGAAATGGGATTTTTAAAATTATCAACAACAACAAATAACATGGTAATTTTTACAGAAAATTCTCTTTTTAATAATTGAAGAAGGCATAAATAAGGTTTGTAATGTGTGGGTGGAAATGTTGAAAACAATAATCGTACAGGCTGTATAGAGTGGAAAATTTCCTCAAAAAAAAAACAAAGTACATAAAATTATATAATTATTTAGAACATACTGTAAGAGTAAGTAGCTTGCAATCCATACTGTAGTTGCAGCAACAACAAAGATTACTGATTAGTGTAAGTCGATCAGACAAAAAACTATGTAAACTATGTATGTTCAAATGATTGTGTTCCACCCACACCTAAACAGACAATGGTACCTTTGTTGATGGCTTCACAACTGAGAAACAGTAGAGTTGAACAAGAACCTAATAAAAAATTATCTCAAGCAATTATTTCCAATTAGCCTTCATGAACTGATCTCACACTAAAATTATTTATTCCTATACATAATGTACCAACATAAAATGATGGCCAGTGATACAACTGGCCAAGAAGTGATGCCACGAACAAATTACAAACAAAACATGGAAGGTTCAGGTTACCAATGTACCTTCAGACAGGAAATTTTGTCAGAGTTTCGATTTCAGGGCTAAAGTAGTTAAAAAATTGCGATCTTCAAGTTAGAAGAAGTTCGGAAAAAATAAGAGCATAATTTGCAGAAAAATAACAGTTTTTCTTTTGGGCCGAAGTAAAAAGTACTGCATTTGATTGACTGGCTGATGACCTAAATGTGATCAACCGAGATGACATTCTCTCTCTGTGGCTGTGTTGTTCCACCATGCTAACAGTTGCTTTTTGATGACTTCCACTGGCCGCTGTTCTTTGTTTTTGCTCTACATTCTTTTTGATTTTCCCCAGTTTTTTAGAAAAACTTTATCATAAACAGAGTTCAACAGAATTTATAATAATACCAATTTGGCAAAACACCAGACACAACCTCGCAGAAGTTTAAAACTTTGTCTGAACTCTTGCAGAATTGCATATAAACTTAATTCAGGTGGTGTTGGACATAAACTTTTCAAGTGCTGATTGGCTGAGATCTTTGTTCAAAGTTTTGTGGGCAGACTTTGTCTGCAAAGCAAGAAACTAGATAAAAATTAATTTTTCTGATCATTGTTTTCTCGATTCATTATTTTCACTTGAAGTGGTCACTTTACCGCCCCTGGTTAGCCCAGTTGGTAAGGCGCCAGTCTGCTGTGCAGGAGGTCTCCGGTTCGATTCCCGGCTGGACCAACACTCAGGGTCTTAAAATAATTGAGGAGAAAGTGCTGCCTTTGCTCTAACATCTGCAAATGGTTAGACTT
>JANCMA020219333.1:0-23024 GCA_024336925.2 Zoanthus solanderi | reverse complement strand
AGTGAAATGGCAAGAAAATGTTTATAATAATAATAATAATAATAATAACAATATTGTGCAGTAAAATGCTCTAATATGAGATAGTAGTAAATAAGAACGAGCTTACTGAAAGAGGTGTTACAATAGCTCAACTACATAAATGCAGTAATTAGTTTGGCTGATTCACTTGCGCTACTTGATAGTTGTTTTGCCTTTGCATTTACGCGTTCGACTCGCAGATACTCTGTAGGAATAGCAGAGAGTATTACTAGGACTTTCTCATTTGCATTGAATATAACGCAACAATAGTTATTGTTTAAAATCTTCCTGCCTGCTTTGCACGGTTGGTGAGTTTTAGTGTCTCAGTCTGCATTGTTTACCAGTTTAGGTAAACTTGTTCCCCTTGCGTTTTACCATTAAAGCAATCTTTAGTTCGACTCTTGTGTTGTCTCATGAAAATTGTTAGTTGTTTGCTATTATTACCCATTATTACCTATTGTTTGTTCGAAATTATAAAGAGCTGACGAAAGCAGAGGGAAAAATGGGATTACACTCTCATCCTTGGACAGGAATCTTGAAGGAGTTGCCTGTGGAAAATGCTGTTTTGCTCTGACTTGTAGTTTTACTTGTGCGCAGTATCTGTGAATGGTTTCATTGATAGTTTTGATTTATATCTGAGGTACAAAATTATTCATACTAATTACCTTTTGTTTTGACAGGTTTCATTCGAAGCAGTGGTTGTTCCCGCAAAGGCAAGAGGACTTCCCGACGGAAGACCAGAGGTAGTTTCTTAAAATTACAGAATATTAAATATTTATTCATTTTGAAGTTTTCATTACTCTCTGAATATGTTCTTTATGGATCTGGATGTAAAAGAAATAAATCTTTTGTGACCCTTCAAACTTGGTTTTCAATATAATGCCATTGAATTTCAGCCATATGTTTGTATGAAGAACCTCCAAAGTGGTTTGGAGTGGCTTTGGCCGAAGAACAAGTTCATAAACCGCAAGTTTTTGATGCAAGAAATGTACGAAAACTACGAGGAAGGAGAAGAATGGCAGCTTCCCGATGAGCGCGATCCGTTCACTGAATCAGCTGACACAGAAGTCATGATTGGCTGTGTTGAAGTGCCAATGCAAAGTTTAGGATATGTGGTAGGTACCCCAGATATGAAGTTGATTAATGGCAATCAGTGTAAGCAATGAAGAATATAAATCATCTTAGAAGAAGTTATAATAACAAAATGCCAATTTGAAGATGGTTTTGTTTCTTCAATATCCAATGAAATGAGCTAGTTATAATATACAGGCTAGAAAGAAAGTGCTTCTCAAGTTGAATGCTTAGAAACATTTCTGGGTCACTGAGCGGAATCGACCCGCAACCTTCTGATAACCGGTCAGATGCTCTACTGAACTACAGGGACTCAAACGGGGAGCCGAGTCACTGGTTAAGTTCTTGTCTATTCCCGCTGGACATACGTCTCGCATCTGCTTACTCGATATGTCCGATAGTCATATGTTGCTATATGATTCTTTTCCTCAAATTCTATATGAAAATTGGCAAATTGGTTATAAAGTTAGAAAGGAAATTCTTTTCAAGTTGAATGCTCCGAAAAAATTCTGAGTCACGGACGGGAATCGAACCCGCAATTCTCTGATTACCGGTCAGATGCTCTACCCACTGAGCTACAGAGACTTGCATGGGGGGCTCTCTGAGTTAGTGGCTGAGTTCTTGTCTATTCCAGCAGGACATACGTCTCCTATCTGCTCGCTCAATATGTCCGATAGTCATATGTTGCTATATGATTCTATTCTTGTAACGATTTTTAATGGAGAAACACTTTCTTTCTAACTTTATAACCAAGTTGCAAACTAGCATATGGAATATTCAGGCTTTCATTTTTGTTTTTGTATTGTATGTTGGAAACGAGATGCTGTAAGAAAACGCCAGGCGACATTGAGCCATTGGTCTAGCCTCTTTAGCTTTCATCTTTTTGTCATGAGAATTAAAAGAAACCATACACTTTTCGATAAGAGAAGTTTATGACCTAATGCTGTGATCTGTCTTTGGTTCCGCGGAGCCATTTATCCTTAGAATAATATTGTAAAGTTCGTGATACAGTGCTGGTATTATTAGATCTAAGCCACTGGTTGGCGTTAGAAGCCGACTTTTAAAGATGTTAAAACATGCGTCTGAGCGATAATCCTAAAATAGAAAATGTATGAACAACAACTCAATCAGTTCATCCATTGGCTGACTTTGGCATTCAAAGCCGATCCGCAAAGATGCTAAATGTACCAATATATTCCTGTCTGAGTGAGTATCCTAGAATAGAGAAAATGTACACACGGACCCAAGCGGTTCAGCCCGCGTATCTTTGGCATTAGAAGCGGTACCGTAAAGGTGTTAAAACAGACAACATATTCCTGTCTGTGCGATAATTCTAGAGCAAAAAGTTGGTACGCATCGACCCAAGCAGTTCAGCAACAGGCTGACTTTGGCATTAGAATCCGACCCGTAAAGATGTTAAAAAATACAACAGATTCCTGTCTGTGCGATAATACTAGAGCAGAAAATTGGTACACACCGACCCAAGATGTTCAGCTACTGGCTGACTTTGGCGTTAGAAGCCGACCCCTTAAAGATATTAAAAACTCTAACTTATTTCTGTCTGAGCGATAATCCTTGAATAGAAAATTGGTGCACTCCAAAATGTTGTGGCCTGAGAAAAAATTTGAATAACCTACCAAAATACATTTGTTAACTATGAAGAAGTGGTTATTTCTGTTACATACACTGACGTGATATTCTTATGTAACAGCTGGATATGAGGGAGCAACTATCTATCACAGACTACAGAGGGAGAGAAGTTGGATATTTGAATGTGAGTACTTTGATGTAACAGAAACGTTTTCTTGGAAAAACATAACCATAATAATGTAGTAATTAAACGTTTCATTGCGTTTTATTTAACTGTACAGGTGAATAGTTTCCGTAATGAAGTACCAAAGGATTTTATGGTTTACTGTAGTAGAGTTAACTGCATCTGTCTAGCTTGCGTTTGTTTGTTTGCTTCAATAGATTGAAGTGGTTCCGCTAAATAAGAATGGTGAAGAAATTACTGAAGAGGACGACATCTTCATTGAAAATCCAAATGAAATGGTATTGTAGAATAAAATAACGTTAATTTTAACTTTCTTAAAATGCCAATTTCATTTTTGGTTACAAACTTTAAACCGGATCCATTGCTTTTAGTGACTGGATTCTTAAATTGTGATTCTGAAGTAAGCCTGGTTTCCATATGATGTATAACGGTCGGCGATGGTCTGCGATCACGATCGGTAACCAGTCAGCGTACTGCCCCCGACATATGGAAACAGTTAAAACGTTGTCTTGGAAGGTCTGCGACACACGATCTAAATGATCGGAAGACCCGACCATTACGATCACGCCGACAAAGAAAGATTTTAATGGGAACGTTTGTCTGAGACAATTTGCGACAATCGGCGACATATCATTATCCCTTTTAAATCACGTGTCAGTAACTGGTCAATGAGAACTGAGACTTTTGCGCTAGTTTCGAAACAAACACATTAAGACTTGTGGAGTTATTTGATCTGCGATCGCCAGCAAAATATGGAAACACTTGTTTTGTATCTGCGACTCATCGTTCGCAGACTGTCGCATATGAAACCCAGGCTGTACTAGTGTCATTGTTAATGCTAGGTTCAAAAAGTTCGTTATTAACATTGACATTTTTATAGTAAGTGATAAGATTCCAAGAATTGTGATAACATCCGTCAGTACTATGTTTGCATTGATTTTAATCCTATAAAACTGGTAACGATATTGTGAGTGATATAATTTCTAAAATTTGTTGCGGTGATTTCTGATTTTTTTACAAATATTATCCCTGTAAATTCTGTACAGATTTAATGACCTATTTGTGACAATAAAGATTAATTGTGAACATTTTATTAGCGGTAAAGAAAAGCTACTCTTAGTACTATTGTGTTTTCACTGTTATTATCCTAAGCAATTGTAACAGTGCTTTTTTATGATAAAATATTACATTGTCATAGCTGATTGCTTAAGTAATACTATTGTAACTAATCTTAAGCACAGGGTTCTGTTTTAAGTGATGCTATTTCTAAAGCGGGTTTAAATTCTGTGAAATATATTATTCTGAAAGTTTATATTGATGTATTTACTAATATATAATTCCTAAAATCACATTTTTGTTAGTTTGAGAAATTTCTTGTGTCCGTTTTTGTTTACGCTTAGTTTCTTATTTAAAATTCAAACGTGGTTCATATTTACTATTTCTCACGTTTTCGCTTTTTATTTGAATTTTTTTCAAGATCGGTAAGGACCTGGATTTTGTTGTTCGGATATTGAGTGCGAGGGGTATCCCCAAGAAATACACAGTAAGTGGGTTTTTAATGTATTTATTGTGTGCTACTGATAAAGTAGTTGCGAATGCTCATATTGCTACATTTGATAATGGTTCATTGTCTTGAGCATTATGTGTATACAACGTTAAGAAAACGCAAAACACAAATAAAAAAAGAAGAACCATGATGCGAAATTTTTGGGAATAATCAACGAATTAAAATTTTACAGTAGTAGGGAAAAAAGTTTTATGAATTCACACCATCTCTGCATTATCATTAGACTAATTCCATCCAATCTAAAAAACTTGCCATATGTTATTTATTCAGAATGTATTTTGCAAGTATGAGATGTACGCAGAGGAACTCAAAACTGATCCAGTAACCGGCACGTCCAACCCAGAGTTTCAGTTTGAGAAGAAATTTTCATATAAACCCTGCACACAAGAGGTATTACATAGATGCGAGTTTGTCTTAGCGTGTTTTGATGTTTGTTAATCATTGTTTTGATGGCTTAGAACTAGTAACTTTAGTCTGTGGAAACTATCTTTATTTTAGAATATTGGTGATGATGGTGATGATGATGATGATGATGATGATGATGATGATGATGATGATGATGATGGTGATGATGATGATGGTGATGACTTGTAATGGTAATGATGATGATGGTCACTGTACTGCTGATTTAATTGGTAATAACGATGAGGTGATCGTTATCCTGCTGGTGAAGATGTTGATGACGATAAAGATGATACTTAATAATTCACTGAAGTTGGAGTAAATAGTGGTTGATATTTACCGACACTGAGGTGAATAATTGTTTTAGTATATACCATACAAGCTGAATAACTAGCTGAACAAAGAGTAACTTTATTTGTGATAATATACCGACAAATGGTCGGACAAAAAATTCGCGCCGTCCGATGCACACTCGCCCTCACAGAGTCACATGATACGGTAAATCATGCGATCAATTAAAGGAAAACGAAATGAAACAAAACGAACGATTTCAAAAATTCGATGATTTTCACTAAATTACATGTTTATTGAAAGAATTTCCCCTTCAGAAACCGAAAAGAAACTAGAAACCATTTTGTTTTTCTTCGGCTGCTCGGAGGTGAATAATTTTTGGCAAATCACCTCCGAGTTAGCCAATCCGCGTGCGCGAAATTATTATTCACTAGTGTGGTATATACTAATAATACTAATAGTGATAGTGAGGATAATGATGCAGGTGATGTTATTTACTCATTGTGAAATTGTTTTGGTTGCGTTGTAGTTTATAAACTACATTTGTCACAAGTCAGTAATTGTTCAGTTGTGGGGTCACCATGCTACTGACAAGAAACCAGTGAACAAGAAAGCGAAACAGGGTATGAATACCAAGGCTATCATGAAGGCGGAAACTGCAAAAAAAGGAATGAAGCAAGGAAGGGCGGTGAGCCAATGTTATCATTTGCCAATATTGTTGTTCGTCTACCAACCATATGTTCATTTTCAGATTCCATTTAATTTTGAAAGGCTATTTAAGTTCTTAGAATTTTTTCTGCTCTGATTAAGGGTTTTAACACTCACAACGTCCTCTCAAAGCAAAGTACTAGCTGCAAAGCGTAATGCTTGTGGGATGTGGCTTAAAAATAATCACAAGAATAGATACCAGGCGTGTACTAGTTACAGCTTGAAGCCACTAACATGGGCACTAAGAACACCTTGGTAGGTGGCATTAACGTTGAAATCTACATAAATATTTATGAGCCTCCATTTTAGCTGCCGTGGACAGCTGTTTCCACCTTTTTGGGCTTCATAAGCACGGCATAGCTAACAAACACCAGGTTGGCATGGCTGCTGATATCGAAGCGTTATTGTTTGTGTTATATTTAAGGGTAATGCCCGCTACTAACATGACCTTGGTTCCCATTTAAGTGGCTTCGCGTTATTATTAGTACTTTTGTGCTATCTATACTCATGGTGTGTACTCTTGGTAACTTACAATCATTTTTTTAAGTGGCACTCTTAAGACCACATTAGTAATAGCCAATTCCTTTAAAATTCCTATAAAATAGAATTAACCTGAATGTTAGCAGCTGAGCAAAACTGTTTTGACTTTGAAACTGTTTTATGTGCTGCCAACATCGAAATTTTCACGGTATTATTTTTGTTTTAAGTTGAGCAAAAGAATGAAATTGCATAATCTTGTCTATTTATTATATCATAATGAACTTAATTTACCAGGTTTCAAATGATTTTAGATTGGCGTAGTTTTAAATGTAAAACAAACAGTAGTTTTGTTGTATTCTCACCTTGAATACAAAAGTTTCGTATTCACTCGCCCTTCCTCCCACAGCTCATTTATGAAAAGAAAGAAAAGTTAGTAAATATCTTGAGCTTTACATTTTAGGAAATATGTAAAAAGATTGATACATGAAAACCGAAGCATTATGTACAAACTGCTGTCTTACGAGTTATTTGTCTTGGTTAAACTAAATTAAGTTAAATGTGGAGCCTTTTTCCCTGGGACACCCTCGACGTTTCTGAGCTTTTTGTTTTTAAAATGATCTCAGACATGTCGTAGTTGTGAAAGGTGAATTAATCGACATGACACGAGCGTGGGTCTCCGATAGGATTCGAACCCATGACCTCCCGAACACTGGATGGTCGCTATATCCACTGAGCTACGAGAACTCATGGAGAGCAAGGTCATTAAACTGAGCTCATATGTTGCATTTGGTTTCTCTGATGACGTTTTTCTTTTCCAGATTCAAGTTGCAGACGTCAGTAAACCCGTTGTGGAGTATATCACAATGAAGAAACGGAAGGAAAGACTGGAGCACAAGATCGTAGGTTTTTTATTTTTGTTATCACCACTAGAATTTCGCACGATAGCAAATACAACACAAACAAAAAATTTACCTGGTAAAGCAGACTATAGACCCATTTCAGATGTGACGTCATGTCACGTGATCTCGCGAACTGGGGGACAAACAAACTTCCTTCATCAACAGTGTTCATCAATTAAGTGCTTCAATTTTTTGCTTATTTGACAATGGTAAATTTTTGTTCTGTATTAAACTGCTCGAATCGCTCGAATAGAGACTCAGATCGAAGATTCTATCGCTTACTAGCGATTGTTAAACGAAATAACAAAGAATTCCTAGAACAATGTTTTTTGGAATTAAACCTGTTTTACAGAGCCATAGAAACAAATCCATCCAGATTTGAACTGCATTATAATCGTGCTCACATAGCTCAATGCAGTTAAAAAACGCCTACATACAGCGGTAGAACAGCGTGAATGTCCACTTATTTGATTTTAGTAGAAATCTAGTCACTATCTATCGCCAGTACTGCAATCTGATCGGCTACGAACCGTACTCGCTATCTAACAGGTGATAGTGTCTACGGGATGTTAACAAGTAATTCAATATGGCTTCCCTTTCCCGCTTCCCGGACGTTTCGGAAAAGGAACTAAACGCTTATATTCAAAAAGCAGTCCCAGAGAAAACTAAAATAGCAGCAAAATATGATATTAAAATGTTCAAAAGTAGGGGAAAAAAATGAATTTGAAGTATCAATTTGACAGTTTCACTCGACGTAAGTCATAAACTGTAAAAATATAAACAAACGAGACTTGGCCGTTTCAAAAACATAAACACGTTTGTTAAATAAAATTGTTGTTCTGTTTTTTTTTCTTCAGAGATTTCTACTAAACCAATCAGACTACTCGCTCTAAATTCCTATCAGGTGATAGAAATTGCGAGTTTGTATTCTAATTGTTAAATATTCAGGAATGGGTTGTTCAAAGGTGGGTTACATTTAACTCCGAGTTTAGCAAAAATTTCAGCAGCGGTTGCTGTTCTAAGGAAAAGATTACGGATCATATAAAGTACTTGTCAGATTTTTCTAGGGCAAAACTTGTTAATCCTAACTTTACAAGTCAATTCCGACTCTGTAAGGTTGGAAACGATACCATGGGCTGAAAATTTAACCCTGGGTTAGCGCTAATAGGCTTTTGAACAACTGAGCCCAGAATGTTAGATTTTCCGTGTAATTGTCGATAGTACCAGTTCTTTGCCAACCAAACTTCTAAGACAAAAAGCGCTCAAACAGCGAATATGGCTCCTGTATGTTGCTATTTTAAAATGCCATTACTTCCTGGTACAAATCGTTTTTACATTCCCTTGAGACGTCTTAAGGACAGAGCATTGTCACTCAGTAGGTACACGTGACTACTGCAAACATGGGTGTCATTGGCTGCAACACAATGCAATGCCCGTACGTAAGCGCTCAAAGTTCATTGCATAGAAGACCTACTTTGATTGGTTGTAAATAAATTGTTTGGGCTTCCTGTGTATGTGACTCACTCTTACACCCTTACACGACTAGATGAAATTATGGCTCCGTTTGATTAGTCGAGGCAGGTGCCAAAAAAAACTAGAAAAACCTTGAAAGAGCTCTTTTATTAGTCCATTTTCTCTATTTGATAAATCTTGATAGTGAGGCACATATGTAATCAAAAACGTTTATTCTTGTAGGCACAGATTCGTGCACTTTGTGACAAACGCACTCAACAGGGTCACATTGCAGTGGCGGTAAGTTGCTGATACTTTATCGAAACATCCTGAGAATAACGAATGTGTTGTATCACACAGAAAACTTAGCTTTGTAAAGGCGACTAATAATCGGATACTTAATGGAGCAATCTAAGGCATCCTTTGGTAAGCTCGTGGAGTAAATCAGTGAACCATCTCTACACTTATTTCTTAAAGCACTGTAGCGTTGAGGTAAAATAAGGTTAAGATTTAGTCTCAGATGATCTAGGCATTTCATCAGTATTCTTAATGTACCACCCAAAATTGTTTTCCTTACTCTTTACGCACTTCTCACAACTAACCAGACCTCTACCTCCCTTATCTCTTCCTACATACAATCGATCAGCATCACTTTTAGGATGAAAAGCACCATGCAGAGTCATCATCTTTCGAGTTTTCCGGTCTAGATCTTTTAACTTGCTCTCTGTCCACTTAATTAATACCAGCTCCGTACCTCAATTCTGCCACTGCCCAAATATTAGTCACCTTAATCTTGAATTTACCTTTTAATTTAGATTTCAGGACTAACTTAAGTCTCCTTTTGTACTCCTTCATAAACTGCTCTTTCATTTCTTTTTCCTTCACCCTATCCAGCTCAACAAGCCAAGGTACCTGTACCCATTTTCCTCAATTTCCTTCACCATCTGCCCATCAGGAAGGATTACGTCATCACATTTGTCAACCTTTCCACGTTTCAAGACTAGGACACTACACTTTTTCAGGCCCAACTCCATATTAATATCTTTGCTGAATAAGTGGACAGTGTGGACTAAGGAATCAATTTAATCATTGTTTTTCCCAAAGAGATTCAGATTGTCCATAAATATTAGATGGTTTATGTAAAATAATCGTAAAATTCGCAATAGACTTCGGGTATAATTCAACTTGATTGTAATGTCGCACTCGCATTCTTACAAGTCAGTTGTGACTTAAATTACGAAATTGCATTCTATTGAACTAAAACTTATATAAGGAAAACAATTATGTCAAAAGCTTGGTTAACTGATTACTAATTAGATGATTATAAAACTGATAAAAATAGATCAAAGGTCCGACTTGATATCATTGTCTTGATATTATCTTATAGTTTAAGCTAAACTGTACATTTCCCCATTCATGGCTCGCCTTGAATTTCTTCAGAACAATGTCAATGGAATGATGCAAACGACAAACAGCAGTGCTAAAAGACTATCTCCCTGGAATATACCTCTTCTTACTTGGACATCACCCTATATCTCTCCAGAAGACGACAACTCTAATTTCCACTTGCTCATATTGTCTTCTAAGAATTTCTTAACGTTTTCAGCAACACCGAACATCTTCAAGCACTCACTAATCCATCTATGGGGAACAATATCATAAGCCTTTCTGTAATATATCCACGCCATAGCCAAATTAGTGGGTCTTTTCCTGCAATCCCTTAGTACAGCCTTATCAATCAACAACTGATCCTTAGTAACTCGGCTTCCTCTACGACATCCTTTCTGCTCATTAGGCAAGATTTTTTTTTCTTTCCAGGTAATCATATTGTTATTATTGATGCAGTATATACACGTAAAGATGCATAATAATCTACCAACATAGGGCGCTCTGAGCGTAACCTATGTAGTTTAGGAAACAACTTGTAAAATCCTAAATTTACATGTCTGATAAAAAAAATCAATTTCTGAAAGAAAGGTAGACTAAAATTTTAACTCTAAATACACACTATGATTGGTCTAAAATCTACTGTTCTCGTTTTATTATTATTACTAGTAATAATTGGAAATTAGGGGAGTGCGTTCGACGGTCGCATGAAGTCGAGGCATTTTAAGATGGTCGCCCGTACGTAGCATCAAGCCAGAGCCCGCGAGCAACGGCAAGATTAGGATGCGTTCTCCTTCGTCGAACACAACTATTATTATTAACATTATTATTATTATTATTATTATTATTATTATTATGATTATGATTATTATTATTACTATTATCAAAGATGATAGAAGTTGGTTGAAGTATCTTTCTCTTACCTGCTTTGCAGATTAAGGACATTCGTAATATTCTGGGAGAAACAACTCAAGGCAGGCAAGCCGCCTTTGGTGAAAACAGAAAGGAAACAAGCAACAACGCAAACGGCACTCATCAAGTGAGCGAAGAAAGAAATGAAAGTCAAGCTTGCATCATTGTGTAACTGTACTCAGGGCCTAAATGAATATCAAGTCAAATTTAGTAATTTAACAAATCAGAATTAAAATGTGCTTACTTTTAGATCAACGAAACAGTTAACCTGCCTGTGGTTTAGAGTTAAAGCAGGTATAGGTTCAGGGGATGGATGCCTTGGTTGTTTCATACAAACAGGATTGGATCTAGTAAGTAAGGAGGGAATGGAATAAACTACTCAGTTGCCCTTGGGCTAACTGGTTTGGCAAATCCTGAAAGCAAAGTTTACAGACTTATCTTTTTCTACCTTTCGTTAAAGAAACAAAACGAATTTAAAATTATTTATTTTTACGCGTCTGCAGATGTTCGTGATTTCTAAATAAAAATATTTAGTTTATTTATGAACTTTTATTGAACTGATGGTAGCTTTGCCAACGTGGACGAGTTTTGTTGCGAGAATAGTATTAATCTTATCAGTATTTATTTAATGTACAATTTTATGATAGGCTCTGCTAAGCGAGTAGCATAGAGTATCCAACGCACAAACAAAACAATTCAGGAATACGTTGTCTTGTTCTTTATGCATTGTAAATATTTCAACATTTTCCTAGTAAGACTGGTGATCTTAAAAACACCAAATCAGTTCGAAAGCTCATACACAAGACAAGGTACGGACGGTCAAGGCTAGCGATGACTGGTATTCGAGTCTTCAACTCCAAAATATTTTGTAAAGTGGGCACATATAATAGGCAGACTTGAAAACATGCATTAATGATCTATAATTTCATGATCTAACTTTCTTTTATCATTTACATAGCAAATGAAACATTTTGCAATGAGTGCACTGCTAAGGTCATAACAATGGATACACTAATAACAATACCCTAAAGACATTATCATCATCGTCACATAAACCATCGACGTGGGATATAGGTAAAGATTTGTCTATCTTCCACTACCCAGTCACCAGTAGCCTCGGTTTCAGGTCCTAGTGTTTTAGCATGTATTTTACAAAAATGCGTTATAGTATATTTGTTCGTATTTTAAAGAGTTTTGCACATTTTATAAAGATGATTCACAAATTTTGTCATACATTTTCAGCTATTATTCTTGCACATGAAGCAGTCAGTGGAAATGGGTTGGTTGGAATGTGTTTAAAATAAGCTTTAGACTGTGAGTTACTAGTGACAATTATTGCAGGTCAGTTTGGATTAAATGTTCATGAAATGTAACAGTGGAACTGTCATGGAGTTACATGACGGGGCGTTTTAAATTTAAAGTGTTAGTATACAGCACATTGGAGAATGAAGACAAATTTTGTCTCCGTGAACGACTGGTCAACGTGCTAGAGATTGTAACCAAGCTTAGCACGTAAATAAAAGTGAAAAGAAATTTATGGTTGTTAGTATGTTTGATTACCGAGTTAATTCACGATATGTAGCTCGTTTCTCCCCCAAAGGAGACATTTCACATGCAGATCCTAGTATATAAGAGCTTTAATGGTGGAAGTAGCCGAGGGAAAGGAGGATCTATATAAAATACTTGGTGCAGAATTGTGATTTTAATTTTTCAAACAGAAATTTACTTATATTCTCGAAAACCTAGAGCTGCTAACACTCAGGCGAAACCTTGGAAAAAATGGTTGCTTGAATGATTCTATGTTCCTTGAACAAGTAAAAAATGCGACACTGCTTATTTCGGAACCACAAGACACTGCAACACCGTGGTTTGCCAAAAGATTGCAAAGCCATTCTATCAAGCCTCAAATAGGAGTTTCATCTCGGTTTTTTTGTATAGAAAGTTCCTAATATGGAATCTTTCGATGGAACTGCCTCTACTTTTTTCATACGTACTTCATTTTTAGTCATGTTGAAAATTTGTGGAATCTTTTAAAAATCTAAACTATCTTCCTTAAAATGTTATAAAATGGCCAAAAGGTATAATGCACGAGGAAGACAAGGTGGCGACACCTTTGACGTACACACTATTTGATGACAGCCAAATGGCCCTATGGGGACAACACGGTGCTGACTCCTTTGACATACACAATACTTGACAATAGCCAAATGGAATACTGTATTGGGACAAGGTACTGATCCCTTTGACATACTCACCATTTGATAATAGCCAAATGGATAACAAGGTGCTAATCCCTTTGACATACACTCTATTTGACAGCCAAATGGAATACTGTATTGGGACAACAAGGTGCTGATCCCTTTGACAAACGCATTACTTGACAATAGCTAAAATGAATACAGTATTGGGACAACAACAACAACAATAACTTTATTAGCACTCTATATAACTTACAATATAAAAAAGGCAAACTTTCATGAATTAAGATTGGTGAGCACATGCCACTTAGAAAATAGTCTAAGGACTAATCCAGGTAAGTGGCGAGGCCAGTCAGCGTAACTATACTATTTGCAGGGTCCATCAGCACAACACAATATATGACAAAAAACAACAACAACAACAATAAAAAAACAACAAAAACAAAATAACAAAAAACAACAAAAAACAACAAAAAAAACAAAACAAAAAAAACATGAAAAACGATACGAATGTGTAAGGGACGAGGAAATATAACGTCAATGCTGCAATGAAATTGATATACATTTTATTATAAATATTTATTTAAAACATTTATTTTTGTGTTGAATAGTTATTGAGGAGAGACTCGATTAGATGTCTCTTAAAAGTTGACAGTAGTTTATCTTTCAGCTTATCAGGAATTGAATTCCAAACTTTTACGCCATGGAAACGAATATTAAATTTACCGTAGTTGGTTCTTATTTTTGGTAAATAAAACGATTTTTTTTGCCAGTCTTGTATTGTTTTGATGAACACTGCTTAAAGGCAGAAAGAAGTGACTGAAAGCAGATGGAAGGGTTCCATTATCTTATTCATACATAAAACGAAGGGCATTTTTAAATAAATCAGGTCTGGAAGTTTGAGTTTGATGTTAAAAATAACTTCGGCTGTAGTTCAAAAAAACCCAACTCGACAAAAACCATATAATAAATAACTTATTAACCTCTTCTGCTCGGTCTTTACAGGGAAACCTCAGACCTCGTTCTTGTTATACGAACCTTGCTACGCTCGGTCCGTACTTCAGCCCTCAGTCTGAGATTTCCCTGTAAAGACCTCACTATCGGTTAAGAAGTGTTATTTAATTTACAGTGACTAATCATTATTCTTATACAAATTTATTTGCTGTTTTCCCCTTAGGTGTTGAGGCAGCAAATGAATATATTTCAAATAGACTTGAAAATTGTCAGAGTGGAAGGTTTTCATCTGATCTCAGCGATAACTCCTCAAGTGCTTATGGCAGTACCTTGCTTTGTTGTCGAGTATGTGGAAAAACCTTTACAGAACCAATTGCTCTTCAGGGCCATGACTGCACTGATTTTCAAGAATGCTCAAGACATTGTGATTCTTGCGGTAAGGATTTTACAAGCCCTGTTAATTTTGAAAATCATCCCTGTAAAGCTCAAGGAAAACCTGTGCATTCTGTATCTTCAAAATCAAAAGTTGTTCTTCAGCCTTCTCTAAAGCGCGGGACTCAGAACTCTCTACTCCAGAAGTGTCGCTTGGAAGCTGGCGAGTTGACACACAACATGCGATCGCATGGGAGAATGGAGAAAAATGGAAAAAGAAGTAAGAAAATAAATGACATTTCTAACGAAAAACTCAATCACAATGCAAAGGGAAATGTTGAAGAAGGTGGAAATACGAAAGAAGCTGAGTTACAGGAAAGAAGTGAAGAGATTTCAGAGAACAAAAACCATGACTCGTGCCAAGAAATTGAAAATTCCAAAAATTATCGAGACAAGTTAAGATGTAAAAAGAGTGGCAAAAACATTAAAAAAGATACTGCCCTCAAGAAACACAAGCGTACAACCATACAAAAAAACTCAAAGAAGACTAGTGATGGCCGTTTTAACAGGACAAGGCAGACGGTTGACAACCCTTTTAAATGCACGCACTGCTATAAAACTTTTAAATATTCCTGCAATTTGTCCAGTCATCTAAGAGGTCACTCGAAGGACCAACTGCAATGTAACAGTGGGGCAAAAACATCTAATCTCAGCGAGCAATGTAGTGTAAGAGAAAACCACTATGAGTGTGTTCAGTGCCAGAAATTCTTCGCTACAGTTGAAAAGCTGGAATTGCATAAGAAAACACATGATAGGCCATACCAGTGCGAGGAATGTGAACAAAGGTTCTCAGACATAACTCTTTTGACTGAACATCAAAAGTGCCATAGTAATGAAAAGCTACATGTTTGTGGTTTCTGTGATAAGTCCTTTAAACATAAGAACTCTTTAAGGATTCACAGACGTAATCACAGGGATTCGAATTTTGTCTGTAACAAATGCAATGAATCCTTTAGAAGTGAAAAGGCTTTGAAAAGGCATCTTTCCAGCCATGTCGTGATGAGGACTTTTAACTGTGAATATTGTAGCAAAATATTTCATTTGACAGAAGTGTATAAACGCCACCTTAAAAAGTATCACGACAAAAACAAGGAAGTGGAAGGAGATAACTTTAAATGCGTTCATTGTCATAAAGGTTATGCAACATCATACCGCCTGAAAAAACATATGGTGAAACATACTGGAAAGAAAGTAAAGTGTAATGAGTGTGGAAAGTTCTTTATTGACAATCATGACTTGAAAAAACATCTCCGTACTCATACTGGTGAGCGACCGTTCAAATGCTCCGAGTGCAGTTGGGCCTTTTCACAGTCAAGTCAGCTCAATAGACATCTGCGTTGTGTACACGGTAAAAGCAAGAAAACTCCTAGCGATCTGCACAAACGGTTTCCTTGTGATATCTGTTCTCGTGAATTTTTTGATATTTCCAATCTCGAACGACATTTTCTCATCCACACAGGAGAAAAACCATTCTGTTGCGAATTCTGTAACGTGGCTTTTCGTGAAAAGCATCATCTTACCAGACATTTGAAGTCGCGTCATTCCCGGAAGAAAAAGTCGAACAAAGAAGGCACAACATCAGCAAATAGGGAAAATGGGGAAAATCAGGGAGATGCTACGATAAGAGAGAAGAATATGGGTGTAACAGTAGCAATGAATACAGACGTGCGAAGCTCAGTTATAGGAGATGGTAATCAGGGAGAAATGAAAAGTTCTCCTCTGAATGAGAGAAAACGGAAATCGCGTCTTTCCAGTGGACGTTTATCACAAGAGACAGAAAACCCATTCTTTCCTTCCCAGAGCAGTTCTCAACCATCAGTGCCAGCTGTATCGAAACACCGACGAGCTTCATCGGACTATAAATCAGTTACTGAAGCAAATGAAAATTTCAAGGAGCAATCAAAGTCGGACAGCCACGTTACGGAGCAGTCTACTGTGCCTTTTCCTATTTCGTCAACAAGTGAACCAACTAAACGTAGATCCTTTCAAACAGATTATACTCCAGCAACAATCGAGGAAAAGCCAGTAGATTCGTCAGGACAGCCATCGATGTCTGTGACCGATAGTGATGAAAAGAAAAAGGCGGAGTTCGAAAGTATTGTCGAAAAAATTATACAAAAAAATAGAATCTGCCAGAAATCTCCGCCACACCGAAACGAAAGTTCTAGTTACAATCAACAGAGTAAACTTGCGTTAAGACTGATCGAGCCTCTTCCTTTGTCACAAAACCCTTGTAGAAAACTTCAAACTCCACCTGCAAGCCCCAAGAAGTTAGTTGCAGCAGTAAAAGATAAGAATTCCATTTCAAGTGAAAAAATGAGCGAGCTTAAGCGAACGATGGAGTTAAGGCGCCAGCTCAGTTTTGGAACCATTTCCAGGTCAGTTGGAGAATCGACACCTTCAGGTGAAGGCAAAGGTAAAATTGGCAACACTTCAGGAAAATATCTTGAACAGAAGACTACGCTAGCCCAAAGAAACCCGTTATCAAAATCACAAGCTGTACCACAGAAGAAATTTTTCCAGCAAGATCACAATTGCCAAATGGAAAAATTGTCAAAGGCCAGTGTAATAGGAACGACTGCACAACTTTCACCGGGAAATAATGATGCAGCAGCACAAACTTTTAGCATTGAATCAGCCGTTTCCTTTGATTCTAAAAAGTTTCAAAAGCAGTGCCAAGTTGTAGATAATCGCTCACCGGAACAAATTATCACTGATTTGCCTCCTGTATCAAGACATATTAATGACAGTGTTTTTTTAGGTGTCGAAAATCTAGAATCTTCGCTCTCTAATGACATAACATCTTTCAAGGACCTTTCAAATGGCTTAGGTGACGAAGAGAACGAGAGTGAATCGTTTGAAGACAAAGAGCTGTTCGAGAAAGGTTCAAGAATGGAAGAAGTAGAGGAAGGAGAAATAGATGAAGAGGAAGATAAAGATAAGTCTTTAAAGGAAACAAAAGACGAAAATGGCCGCGGTAAAGAGAAGCAGCAGAAACAAAGTGTAAATGAAGAAGAAAGTTATGTATTTGATCAAAAGGAGTATCAGATAGAAGGAAGCCCTGCGAACCATTCCAAGAATAAAACAATTAACGAAGTTAAGTTCCAACCAGCAAAAAAGGAGGAAATAAAAGAATCGACAGAAAACGTTTCGCAAGTTGTAGCAATAGAAAAGGACCAAGATAGGGCTTTAAACAAAGATAGTAAGGAAATAAATGTTACTGTCGACGGCGAGGAGGGTTATAGAGAAACAGAGGAAGATAATTCACAAAAAGAAAACGAAGCTGTTAAAGATAAAAAGGATGCGTGGCCGACCCACCAAGAAGAGAAAAAAGAAGTCAATAACGTTGATCATGAACAGCTGAAAGAATCTCGGGAAGATGAAAAAGAAGTAAACCATCAAGAAATCAGACCAAGTTGTCGGAAAGTGTTGAAAGAATCTGAACGGGATGAAAAGGAACGTAACGTTAAAGAACAACATACTGATGAAAACGTAATGCAAGCTGAAAAGGACTATGAAGATACAATTAAATTGGAGCCAAAAGACAGGGATGTTATGAATGATGAAGAGGGAGAATCCAAAGAATTAAAGAAAACGGAAAAACAAATCACTCAAAGTGGGCGTGAAAACGAGTTGCCAGAATCTACGAATGAAGGAAACTGTGGAAAAGTAACAGGAAACATTATAGAAACTCCAGTTGGAGATAAATTTGAAGTGCGTTTTAAATCTAAACAAACAAAAGAAGCTACGAATGATAAAGTCCATAAGAGTGAAAGAAACGAAATCAGACAGAGTAGTCGCGAAGAAGTGAATGAGTCACACGAGGATGACAAAGAAGAAAACCACCAAACAGAGCAGAAAAGCAAAAGCAGAGAAAGCCAAGGAGGTAATTCGACAAGACCTAATAACAAGTCAGAGGCAGAAGCAAAGGAAAAGAGTTTAGGCGCTAATCTCTCCCAGCAGTGCAGTGAGGTGTCTTCCTCAAATGAAAATTCTCCCCGTTGGGTAAATCCTCGTGCAACTAAAGGCAAAGGGAAGTTATCAAAAGGTGGAAAAAGGAAGGTTGAAACAGGACCGCTCGCAAAAAGCAGTTCTGCACGAGAAACTGTCAAATTAAGTTCTGGGTGTCATCAAAATGCTCTACGGGAAAAGCAATCGTCAGCAAAAAAAATAGTTAAGCAAAATTACTCAAATGACTCTCGAGCGGCAAGTCACTCGACGTTTAAAGACAGAAACACCAGCAATACTTCTCGCGTTAACAGCACCCACGCCTACACAAGAAGTGATAGGGTATCACCGTCGCACCGCTCGAAATATACAAGACGTTCACCCCCAGCTCGTGAACCAAGGCAGCAGATGCCCGAAGAAAACATTTTTAAACATTCGCGAAGAGAGAGCAGAAGATACAGATCACCTTCACCCGAGATACATCACAGACGTCACAACTATCGTAGCAAGGAAAGATTCCCTGCACATTCTCGAGGTAATATAGAGCCGATAAGACGGGACGACTATAGAAATGAGGCTTTGATAAGACGGAATAGGAATTTTGCTCAAGATGAAATAGGTTTACATCCAGTAACTCGGAGATGGGAGGAGAAGCGATTTCCGACGCAAAACAGTTACAGGAAAATGACGCAGCATCACAGAAAATACAATACGTGCTCCCGTTTTTATGGGGAACCAATGAACGATTCAGGTGACATACCTTCTTTATTACCAGAAAAAGAACTTCATGAGATCATGTCAAAGAGAAACACTTTAGGCGAAGAAGACGATCGACAGTTCTCGGATCGAGGTTACAAGCGAGATGAAAGATCAGGCTCAAGATTCTTCCGTAACCATCAAGAAAGTCCTCGTGATCGTATTCAACGAGAAGAATTGACATTCTCAAATGAGCGTCAAAACCATTATCCACACCAAAGAGACCCAAGACACAATGAAAAATTCCACCTTGATCAGTGTGGTGGTTGGCAAGACAGGTCATCTAACGAATTCAACCCAGATTGTAATAACCCCTACAGAAGGCCTTCTTACGATAGGCAGAGAACTCCTTTTTACCCAGAAAGTTTTGCAGCCTCTCCACCCAGGAGTCTAGATGTTGAACCAACGTTTGGGTATCCTCCGGTACCAAAACCATTCCGTGGCTTTCCCCTACTCATTAGTGATGATTTACCGGGCATAGTGCCATTGCCTTTCAAACCCTGGAACAGATAAGATGGATATAAACCTTAACCCCGAGGTACTTCTTCAATGACAAGAAATTTCAGTAGTTTTACTGAACTTCAGTGATTCGAAATATTCCCATAAAAATTCAGTTGTTGTTACTAATCAAAAATGTAAAGTATTTTGCGAAGATATTTTGGTCATATTTTTAAAGTTGGATTAAGAAAAAACAGTGGCAAACAGACTAGTTTGAGGTTTGACGGTATATAATGAACTTCTGACATGTTCTTTCGACTGATTTTTATAGAATGGTTTAGATTTTGGATTGTAAGTTTCATTTTTGTATACAATCGTTTTTTGGCGTTTTTCGTTCTAAATTCTTTTTATATCATTTTGGCAATTATATACTTTGTACATAGTATTTTGAAATACAACAAGAAATAACGAAATTTAATATATTTTACATATAGTCAACATGTTCTCTCTGTGAATAGTTTTGTTTACAAATAAAATTGTTGACCAGTCAAGCTATCATTGTGCTTAATACAGGCATAACCTGTAAAACAGAGTGATAATTATTCATCAGCTGAAGAAACTACAAATACCACAAATAAGCGAAACATCAATTTTCTCAGACTTAACTATGATTATGGATTCAAAAGTCTGCACAATATTAATATAAAGATTTGTCTAAAGATTACCTCAACTGTACCATTTGAATTATCCATGCATTAACGAATTAAGGTGCTGTTTAAGGTAGCACATACGTGAAAAAAATGTAAGAAAACAAGGTACTTGAGGCAGAAGGGATGGGTGTTTTAAAACTCTATTTCCAGGAAAAATAAATAATGGGAGACTGGGTATGGCATGCCTGTATGATGACACATAACAGCCCATCACGTGACCATGCCCGCCATAATCTAATTAATTTAGGACACGGTAGTTTTGATGGCCTAAATATTAGAAATGGCACAATTTTTTTGTGTTTTTAGCCATTTGCTGGGTGCCTGAGCTCATCATAAAGGGCTAAGAAGGCTTAAACCTTGTCAATATCGAAGAACTGTATATTGGCACTGTGAATTTGACAAATTTGTTGGCATGCTCATTTCGATCATCTGACAATTTGTCACTCATGGACAAGGGGCCTTTGCAGCAAATGTGCTTGGTCTCACCAGCTGTACTCTGCATTTTTGCATGTGTCCAAATGAAAAAAGCATACGGATGCTTTTCTGTGCAGACTGGTAGCATGGTGCAAGACTTATATAAAAACTACAAATCTGAAGGCGAGGGACTCTCTCGCGTCAAAATATTTGGATTTTCCCGTCATGCAATGGGGCAGAGTTTGTCGAGTTTAGAGGCTTCAACAAAGTCTCTTCCAGAATTGGAGTGTTTGCAGCATAGATTTAATAGGTATTTCAAAACAAATTGCATTTTAAGAAAGTAAAAGAGTTGTTTTGCAAGTTTTTGCTTGCTGATGAAAGATTAAAGCGTGAAACAGGTCTTGAGAGAGCTCGTTGTTTCAGGTATTTTTTGTATTTTGGTCTTGCTCGAATTTGTGATGAATCAATATTGTTACATTTTAGTTCCATAATCCTTGTGAGTTGCCAAAGTTTTGGCTCACTTCTTATTTTTTTTTACTATTTTGATGTATCATGAATACTTTAGAACCAATAAATCTTGAAATGAGGAAAACACTTGACTACAGGAATTTTTTATATAACTATACTAGTTTTGTAGGCTACATAAACTACGCCTGTGGTCCCACGGTAAACCTTCTCTCAAACTGAACTTTTATAATAGAAACCTCTTTTGAACATAGAAACTGTGCAAGTGATATCCTTTATGCAATGAACCAGAATCAGCAGATATTGTTACAATGGTATTGTGTATCACACAAATCACTGTCAGTGTTTGAATCAAAAAAGTCAGTTTTCTCAGAATATTCAAGTTCAAAGATTTCTTTCTCAGCAAGTAAAGACGGTATTTTCATAATTCTGGTACAGTGCATAGATCTACATAACTACTATCTGTAAAAAATATTTTCTGATCCTTTAAGTTTATTTTTTAAGGGCTGCATTTCTGCTCCCTTAGAGGCCCTTTTTAAGAATATATGTCCTGGATCTGTTGCCATGGTAACAAGGACCAAACAACAGTGTGGTAGTAATGTTTTGTAGTGGGCAGTTGAATTATGATAGCTGTTTCTGAAAAACCTATGTTTTTGGTGAAACTTGGGTTTTCACGTATGTGCTACCTTAAACATTTGTGTCTAATAAACTGAATCATCATCGATCCCATTTTACAATTGACAACATTCTTAGAAAAACATGTCCTCTTCTTCACTGTCTTTAGACTCGGAATAAATTCTTTCATCAAAGAAACTGTCAGCAGCAGCAGGTTAGGATGTTGAAAATTGTTTCAGCATTGGCAGAGTTTGAAGTCTTTAAGATGTTTTCTACAAACAAGAAGTTTGTTTCCACTTTCTCCGTTTCGCAGTTGAAAAACTGTATAAAGGTTACCAGAATTTCCATCACCGAGATGTCTGTTACTTCATCACACAGTAATCCATAGCAGCCTGCTTCTATCCATGATGGTTGAGCCAATGGCTAAGAAAATGGATTGAATTGTCTCCTCCCCTGACTAATTAAACAACTTCATGTTTTCCGGGCTTACAATTCTGAGCAGATTCACCAAAGATGAGAATTTACGATTTTCAATTTCCTCCTTAGCATTCCAATATGCCGCTAGAAAAGCATTCATCAGCACCACATCCTTCACCTTTTCCTTCTCCGTTATTTCCTTATGAAATAAGGAAACGCGACTGAGCATCTCTGCCTCAATGGCATCCTTGTGTTGTTGAGATGCAGAATGATCTTTAATTGCCGATTTTTTAAAGCGCACACTTAGATTTACATTGTACGCATTCGATCTGTTCTTTTTGTTTTCAATGTCACGTTTCTTACATAGAAAACAGAACATTCCACCTGCTGTAGAAAAAGAAAGGCTCTTATCAGACAACCAGCTATGGGCAAATTTGTCACGGCTACGACTTGACAAACGTGATACTTCTTTCTCTGAGAGCCTATTACAACTTTTTCCTTGACATTCGTAATGGTTGTGACGAAGGCGGCGTCCTCTGAAGAAAAAATTTTGTCAAACTCTTTCAACAAGTGTTTGGTTTCTTGTTCCTTAACTTCTTAAGGAGGGACGTTTCAGTTCAGTTTCAGTTTCAGTTTATTATTTTTTGCAACACAAATATATACATTTACAAAACAATTTATTAGAAATTACTCTTTAAGGAGGCAAAGGAAACCCAC
>JANCMA020219228.1:0-13069 GCA_024336925.2 Zoanthus solanderi | reverse complement strand
CAATTAGTAGGTTTATACTAAAACAATTAGACCTCTCGGCCTCATGGACTACGAGTTTGAATAGCCCATTCGGCCTATGGCCTCATGACCTATTGACTCGTAGTCCATTCGTCCTCGAGGTCTAATTGTTAAATATAGCAAAAACAAATAAAGAAGGAACAACTTCCATCAAAGCTGGTTGAAACTGAAAATTGGCAGTGATCTCAGGTTAACTTCTGTCAATCAAGCTGACGTTAGCACATTCTGAAGATCACACCATTTTTAATTTAGTCACGCACTGATCACACGCTGTTGTATTTTGCGCAAAGGCAACTACTGAGCAATTGTATACATTTGAATTTGGTCAGGGACAACGATCCAAAGTGTTATCTTTACCTAAACCCCTTCTTCTCCTGTCCTCCTCTCTCTATATATACATAATATCCATGTCTTTTTAGGCCATCCCCCTAGAACTTTACTCCTTTGGTTCTAAATTAAGAACCTGTTTACAGCTACAACTGTCGTTTTCCCAGTTGCTTCTTTCCACTTGCAACAGACCAAAGCATCATTACCTAAACCCTTTCTTGTCCTGTCCTCTATGCATAACATTCAATGTCTTTTTAAGTAGCCCCCTAAACCATTTCTCCTTTGGTTTTAAATTAAGAACCTATTTGCAATTACAACTGTTGGTTTCCCAGTTGCGGCTTTCCACTTGAAACGATCGAAAGTGTCATCATTACCTAAACCCTTTCTTGTCCTGTCCTCTATGCATAACACCTTTATGCATGTCTTTTTAAGTCGCCCCCTAAAACAACTTGTTCTTTTGTAATTTACAGCACAATAATTGTTGAATGTTAACTAATTATTTTTTGACTTATACCTAAGCAAAATGTTGATGATAAATGTTAGAATATTATTTTTTTCAAAGGCACTGAGGATCCAAAGAGGAATCGTTACAAGCTGTTTTTAGAATGTACACTGATTCTTACATCAGTGATACCACCAGAGCTTCCCATTGAGTTGTCACTTGCAGTCAACAGCTCCCTGTTGGCTCTTCATAAGTTAGGTATATTATGTATTACATACTAATATTTTATTATTCTATGCATTACACTGTACCGTGTTCACGAGCAAGACTTTTAAAGCAGCTTTGTTACATAGCCACGGAGAGTTGTGAAATTTATCCTCAAGTTTTAAAAAAGATATAACGAATGAATGCAGCGGATGAATGAGATATTTTTTTAACATAAGAAGCAAGATTTGGATCTCCAAGTAATGATGTAATTTTTGTATTATCCACAATCTCCACAAGTGATTGAAAGTGTGTGAAACTGTTGGACCTTTATTAAAGCAATATCAATGAATCCCTAATGACAAGAATTGTGAGACAATCGAAGAAACATATTTAATTGTTTAACCCTCAAAAGGTTTGAAGTGCAGCTTTTTCTATCAATGAAGGTGCTGATTACCAAATCTTTTGGTTTGTTAAATGCTAAATCGTTTTCCGAGCCCAGTGGCTCATAATTTTGTACCAGTGCTTTTCTTCAGCTCCCATATTGTTAAACAGATGAGAGTCTTTGACTCCCCCTGGACGGGACACTAATCCATCGTATTTTAGCAGATTCTGGCACTCATTTACCTACCCCAGAAGGATAGAAAGCTGAGCTAGCTTAGGCAGGAAAGAAAGATGGGAATCAAAGAGTACCTTATGGCTAGAAGGCATACAGTATCTAAACATTTTTCTTTCTTGAAAAAGAAGATACGAATGGTTTTGTTAAACATATTGAAAAATGAAAATTCCTATGAAGATTTAGAGTATCACATCAAAAGTTTATTCTTAATCTTCATAGCTGTACATCCTTATTTTCCGATTCTGCTTTGTCCCAGATTTTTTGAGTTTCCTGTGTAACTTTAATGAACTAGTGCAATGTGTGTTTCTCTTTTAAAGGTTCTTCTTTTATTATTTTTTTCTTTGGACAAAGATTAGCAAATTACAATTATATTTCTTCTTCCTGGCCTGCCTCAACTAGCTTCGCTACCTGCAGTGCCAGGTCTGGTTATTGCTATGTATTATATGCAAAATATAATAAAGTTGTCAAGTTTCTTTTTGTTTTTCCCATGTAGGTGTTTTTTGTACTGAGCCGTTTAGAATCCCATTTGCTGGTAAAGTGGATATTTGTTGTTTTGACAAGACAGGCACACTCACTAGTGACAACCTGGTTGTGTGTGGCGTCGCTGGTCTCAAGTAAGTAATTACTAATAATAAATTGGTACAAAATATTCTCTGCTGGCTGGACTAGGTCTTAATGTTTGTAAATAATATGCAACAAATCAAAGGAAACGCCAGTAGCTAACTCACAGATAAAGCGGTTGTATTTCAACTTTTTTTGTATTTTTCAAAACCACAGTGTGGCCACTCGAACCATGAACGCTATCGTGAACAGCTTCCCAAGACACACTACATCTAGAATACGTGCAATGCAACAAGTACAACTAATCACTGCAATTTAAGATCTAATAATGGGGTTGATATTGATGATGTTGATGACGACGATAACAACGATGATGACAATAACACCGATGATGACGATAATGACGATGACGACGATGATGATGACGATGATGTTGATGATGACGATGATGATGTTGATTATGATGGTGATGATGATGACGACGACGATGATGACGATGATGGTGTTGATGATGAGCGATGATGATGATGATGATGACGACGACGACGATGATGATGATGACGATGATGATGATGACGATGATGATGATGATGACGATGATGATGATGATGGTGACGATGACGACGATGATGATCATGATCATGATGATGTTGATAATGATGACGATGATGACAATGACGATGATGACAATGACGATGATGACAATGACGATGATGATGACAACGACAACTACGATGGTGATAGTGGTAGTGGTGTTGATGGTGAATTAAACTAGTTTTACTTTCAGAGGTGATGATGAAATTGTGGCAGTAGCTGAGACCCCTGACGAAACCGTTCAAGTACTTGCTGCTTGCCATTCACTGGCCATTCTTGATGACAGTATGGTTGGTGATCCCATGGAAAAAGCTATGCTTCACTCAGTGGACTGGCGACTAACCAAGGGTGTGTATTGTTGAAAAGGCTAAATTGCGGAACAAACGCGATTTCAGTTGTTTTTCGGGCAGTAAAACATTATTTTTGGAAATGCAAGAGTCATAAAACTAAGTTACTTCTACCAAAAAGAAAAGGATGATCCACCTAGTAATGCTTCGGGCGAAAGTTTCTGATAGTCTAGTTTATCTTGAACTATGAGTGGTGGAGTTCAAAATCGCTGACAAGGTCTAAAATTTGCCAGCTATCGCCAGAAGCCGGTGGCTGATTTGAGCCCTGTATTATACTGTGATAATACACTCTGAGCATTTGAGAACACTCGAGAAATGAAGAAAACACTCACCTGTAGCCGTTTTTTCTACATTTGCCTCGTATTTTTAAAATGCCTGTCGTGTTTTACCACAGTATAATACATGGCTTAGGCTTCTTTATTTGTTAACTAAAGTTTGAAGTTTTCATGATTATCTTGAACTCTTTAAACAGCCTAGTGCGATCATCATAATATAGAGTTGTTTAGGTTGTGCGTTGTAAAATATGTATCATTTTATTCACTCTTTTTCTTTACCAGAATTGCAGATACAGTCTGCTTTTAAAAATTTTAAGATGGCTGTTGCACCAAATCAAAGTTGAAATTCCTTAATTTTTTGTTGTAAAAAACCTGATCATCAAATTTTAAAACTTTCTAGGTGAATTTTTGATAATACCATGGGTTACTTTTGTGTAATATATCTATATTATAAAATATTTTGGATAGTACGTGCGTTTTGATTGGTCTACAATTGTGTTTTCATAGCTCTATAAAGTATGAAACTACGTAAGCAATATTGTTGGCTCTGCCTCCAAGTTGTGAGAAGTTACAGTGTCATGAAAGAAATTTAAGTATACATACGCGCTTCGTATATAGTGTCTTTTTCTTTGTTAAGACTGTGTCTCGGGTTTTCACTGATTTGCTCTCAAATTCTCCCAAACGTTCGCCTTGGTTTTCACCAGGCTATGAAGGCTCCGAGAACATGTTTTATTTCTTAAATATCTAGATACATAGTTAGAAAAAAAAGCATGAGAAAGGGAAGTGTTTTTGAGACTTCAGTGGGAATCGGAATCACAAATCTCCATAAATTGATTGTGGTATTAATTGTGCTATAAAGTCGCTCCATTAATACAAGTCAATTGAACTTATCTGTACCATTAAGAGTGAAACTGGACAAGTTTGATGCAGTTTATGCTTGAATTGTAAGCAACTTCGTGTGAGTGTACGTTGTATATAGCAAACATGAAAAGGGCAAGATTTAAACCTGTGTCCTCTGCCATACCAGTGTAATGTTTTTACACACAGGGCTATGAGGCCATGTTTGTCGAGAGTATCGTAAATGGAATACTGCGTCGGTGTTTCTACACAAACAGTTATACAAATAGTTAAGTTTTACACCGTAGCGAAAGAGAATTTTAAAACTGACGTTTTGGACTGTAGTCCTTCATTGCAGTGAATACCAAGTCCGACGAAGGACTACAGTCCGAAACGTCAGTCTTAAAATTCTTTTTCACTACGGTGTAAAACTTAACTATTTGTATAACTGTTTGTGTAGAAACACCGACGCAGTATTCCATTAACTGTTTGTTTAACTGTTTGTCGAGAGTAGGTCAGTTTCTTTAAAAGTCTAAATACTTACAAATTGTTAACTAAAGTCGCTTACTAGTGTCGGTAATTCTGAAAATGTATGTTATGTCAATGTTTATTAACAAATCGTTATCATAAGCGCATTAATCCATCAGAACAAGTTTAAACATTCTCTGATGTGTTTTTGAATTTTTCAGGTGATCTCGTCATGCCAAGTAAGGGGAAACGCCTATCCATGCGTATTGTCAGCCGCAATCACTTCTCGAGCTCTTTGAAAAGAATGTCGACAATTGTTTCCATTCAAACACCTTCCACTTCTGTTAGTGAGTACGCAGTTACAGTCAAAGGAGCCCCGGAGACTTTGAGGGCGATGGTTAGTATTCTTACTCTGCTATTCGTTGTGAATTAGATGGCTGAAATTGGTTTAAGGTGCCACTATTACAAAATCGTAGTCATAGTTAGAATCGTGAAACATAGATACACTTCAGCGTAAAAGCCACTTTAAGATTCAGCACATCGTGGCTACTAACCAGAAGGGTTGTCTGGGTCAGTGATGGTGTTAGAAAAAGGAAAATGTTTTCAAGGTCAGGAGCAAGTCATTGCATTTGTTGTGAGTTCAGAAAAATTTAGAATTTAATGAAAGTTTGTGAAATTTCAACAAATATATTCTATAGTACAAAACTCGTCCTTTGGGAAATTGAAATGAACAGTTATTGAAAAGGTATCGAGAAGAAACATTGCTATGTTGAAAATTCTAACCTGGCTAAAACAACAGTAAAATATAATAAACGGGTCCAAGAGCCTAAACCAGTGTACCTTATAAGCCAGATCCAGTGCTTGCCGCTTGAAAATCCTTGGTGAGTGAAAAAAAGTTCACCTAAGATAACTGAAGTGAGCGATATTTCCCTTAGTATTAGTGTCCATTATTTGGCAAAAGCAATGTTGTTCTCTCGCCATCTATACTGAACAATTTTCTTTTTAAACCCGACAAAAATAAAAATTTTCCTTAAATTTTGATTGAGGGTGAGCAATATAGTTCTCGAGCAGCCAGTAACAAAAGCTGTACGATATCTCAAACAGATATGGCAAATACAATCATGCTTGTTGTTTGACGTTCTTGACGAATCTACTTTGTATGGGAAATTTTTCAATTCTCAAAAGATGAATCGGAAATGGATCATGTGCTTTTTATTCTTTGACGAGGTGAGCGATTTTTCGTGAGCAGGTGATCTACTTATCGCTCCTCTCAGATGGATTTTACGTGAGCGATGGTGAGCGAGAGCGATCGCTTGCCTTAAACGGCAGGCACTGCAGATCACCTAAGAATACAAAAAGAAATTGTCATAAAAACAACTACGTAAAATGTTTTCACAAAAAAGAAACTGAAAAAGATTGATTCATGTTTAAGTTAGGTTTATGTTTTGTTTTCTGTTGTGTCTACATACATAAGTATATATAGTAAATGAAAACCAACTTTTGGGCGTGGAAAAGTCAGAGAAGTTGATTAATGCTCATTCGTGGCAATTCCTTTCTTAAAGTCCCTATCTCGCATTTTTTATCTTCTAGATAAAACTATTGTCATCTATGAACTCAGAATTCTAAAAAAACTAAAGGAAAATTCCGCATCAAAGTATGCCTTTTAATCAAAAAAAAGTTTGAAATTTAAATTTTGACCGATCAGTAGAGGACTGGTACCTGTGACGTAGCAGCAGTAAGACGTCCATCGTTGTCGTTAGTGTTTTACAAGGGAAAATGTGACAAACAAAATAGACCCTATGCAAAAATGGCGGCGGTTTTAATATTCTTTTGTCTACATTCAAATTAGCCTTACCAGCCTCGTTCTTGAGTTCAACTTTCAAAAGAATATCTTACCACAAACGAGGCTAGTAGGGCTAATTTGAATGTAGACAAAAGAATATTAAAATCGTCGCCATTTTTGCATAGGGTCTATACTTCAAACTGAATTTCTCTGTTTTTCACTGTGTTTTAGACCGTAAACAAATGAAATTTTTGTGTTGTCAATGTTAATATTCAATTGGAAGCTACACAAGTACTTTCTCCTACGTCATCTTAGCAGGACTTCATAATGGCATTAATGCTCGGTCAAAAAATGACAGCAGTCCCAAAACTGTCTTATCTTCACGTTTCAAGACTCAACAGCAACCGCGAAAATGTTTGAAATTTCTTATTGCTAAAGGGTTCTACTTTTAATCTAAAAGATAAAAAAAGCGATATAGGGACTTTTAACGTTATCAAATTTCGTTTTACTAGTGAAATCGTAACTTCTTTTGCTGCATGTAGCTTAAATGATAAATATCAAGTATAGATAGCACGTGCGAAAGTGGTAGTAGCTAATTAACAATTAGCATACCAGCTCGCAATTTCTATCGATTGGCGATAGAAATTGAGATCGAGTATTCTAATTGTTTTAGTAGAAATATCTGAAGAAGAAACAAAAAAACAACAATATCCTTTTTGGTAAACAATTATTGAATTTATCCAAACAACCAATGCTGATGATACATCAGCAACTATTCGTCGAGTGAAACTGTCAAGTTAATGCTTCAAATTCACATTTATCCTACCTTTGAAATGTTTTATACCATTGCTGGTTTCACCTGACGTCATGGCGGCCATGTTGGTGTACTCTCAACAAAAGAATTTTGATTATTTCTTTTGTTTGGGACACCAATATGGCCGCTATGACTATTGTCTTTTGTGTCTCTTGGGATTGTGTGAAAACCAAGAATATTTTCTTGCTATTTTAGTTTTCTCTGGGTTTGCTTTTTGAATAAGAGCATGTAAATCATCTTCTGAAACGTTTGAAAAGCGGGAAAGGGACGAATTTCTTCTTTACATCCCGCAGACACTATCTATCACCTGACAGATAGCGAGTACGGTAGCCAGTCAGATTGCAGTATTTACGATAGATAATGACTAAATTTCTACTAATAGCTGCTATTTGTGCTTGAAGTTTTACAACAAGAATGACAACTTTTAACCTTGACGGTTCATTTTCAAACATGTTTCGGCGTTACCTACTCCATTATCAGTGTAAATATACAATGATTGTAAGTTGGTTTAAATAATTTATATGAGCACGTGCAAATGTATATTGCAAGGAAAAAAACAAAACTATAAAGACAAAGAACGGTTGACATGCGCCACTTGGTGATTTAACACGTGATTTAGCCATTTGATGTGCATTGCTTCTTTAAGCTAAATTTGATATTCCGTTTGAGCCGTGTCCAGAATTTTGAAGCACTCTGCTGAGGAGGCCTCACGGCATTCGGTCGATGCACTTAAGTGTTTAAATACATGTGACGATCTGTCACCAAAGAGGTGTTCTTGTATGCGTCTCTTAAAATGCCTAACAGTTTGGCCCACGTAACAAGCGTTACAGCTTGCGCAAGTAAACTTATAAACGACACACAAACTCAACTCCTTTGGGATCTTGTCTTTCACTATAAACAAACTGCCTACTTAAAAAGTTGTAAATGTAAATTAAATCTTAACGCTATTGCGATGTTGTTTAACTAATTTGTCTAGTTTTTTCTGTGATAAGAGGGAAAAATAACCAATAAATGAGATTTTACAATAACGAATTTCATCATTCTTATCCTGAATTGAGGGTTTTGATGTTAAGGCATTTGTCAAGTAATTATTAATACATTTATCAATAATCTCTGTTGGAAATCTCTGTTGATTGATTGATTGATTGATTGTCTGATTGATTGATTGATTGATTGATTGATTGATTGATTGATTAATTAATTAATTGATGTTTCAGTACGAGCACGTACCCGAAAAATATGATGAAATTTACAACAAGATTACCTGTCAAGGAGCAAGAGTTTTGGCATTGGGCTACAAGAAACTAGGAGAAATGGCTGCAAAAGATGTAGGTAGTTTTTGCAGTTTGTACTGATTGTTCGAAATTTATTCTTTAGCAATTTTCGGACGTTAAAGGGTTTTGTATAGGTTAGGGTTAGGGTTGTTATCTTGTAGAGTTTCATTAAGTCTAGTAATTTTTATCAATTTCATTTTGAAGACTTACAGGCAGCTCAGGCAAGGACGGAGAGTAACTTAGCTATGGCTAAGCAAACAAAGTCGAATCCAAAAGTGATAAATGTATTAGACATTTTCGGTAACATTGCTTTAGAAGAAGAAATGGCTGAAAAACTAGGAGCAAGCTGAAATGTTGTGCATGAAAGCAAGGCCCTGAGAGCCTTCAAAATGTTATGGCATGAAAGTTGAATGTTGTGATAAAAAGGAAAAAACTCAACAACATCAGGCAGTGCCAGCTACCAGTCTTCTAGAGGACATTTACCATTATGAATTTGATGTAAAGTGTTGGTATTAGAAGATTCCTTTAAGTATCTGTCTTATCAATTTTTAAAGTTGGGCATATTTTAGTGGCTCTGTTGACCTTCAACGAGTCTTCCAGAAGACATCTACCATTATGAAGAATCATCTACCATTATGATATCTACCTATATGTGAAGTGTTGATAGTAGAGGATTCCTTTAAGTATCTGTCTTATCAGTTTTTATAGTTAGGCATATTTTAGTGGTTCTATTGATCTTCAACGTTGCGCCAACGTTTTATCATACCTTCTGCTTTCTGCTAGTAAACAAACAACTGAATATTGTGCATTTTATCTGTAGCTACGAGATTTGAGCCGTGAAGATGCTGAATCGAATTTAAAGTTTGCTGGATTTGTGGTGATCTCGTGTCCTTTAAAGGCAGACTCCAAGTCAAGTATAAAACAGATCCTAGAGTCTTCACACCACGTATGTTTTGAACTCTTTATTTTAGTTTTTAGGATAGTATTTTAGTATCTTATTAGTATCTTATTAGTATCTTATTAGTATCTTATTAGTATCTTATTAGTATCTTATTTTATCTTAATTTAAATATGCATATTGTATAGTACGTAGTGAGAATATTTATTATAAGATTAATTCTTAAATAGGTATGTTTATATTGTTTTTGTTTACCACATTCTTTCTTTGATCGAATTGTTAACTATTTGTTTTACCTTAATTAGTCGCATTGTCACTGAAAAGCCCCACGGGGGAGTGTCAATAAACTATTGTATTGTATTATTGTATCAGCTACTATGACGTCGAACAGTTTATTGCATAAAATACTATGGTGTTCGGCCATTAGCGTTATTCCTAAAACTTCGCAGGCTTTGTTGCTGGGCAATACTGGGAAAAATTATCGATAGCGCCCTTTTCTCGATACGCACTAACTCATTCTTAAGGTATTGCGTAAGCGGGTTGTAAAAAACTGGAACTCCGTAGTTTACTGAAGATCGCATGCACGAAAGATAGAAAAGTACTAGGTCTGAGGGAGGAAGTCGAGCTCGTTTCAGCTGTACAAGAAAGTATAATTTCTCGGAAGCTTTCTTTACAACTTCATTCACATGGGCGTTCCAAGTTAAGTTGTCAGTTATACCTAGCAACTTTGCATTATTGACCACTCGATTTCATTACCATCGATGGTGACCGCCTCAAAGGGCTCAGGATTTCGAGAAAACGAGATTCTCAATTCTTTACATTTGTCTGGGTTGAGAACTACCCTGTTCTTAAAGGACCATTGGATTAATTCATCAGCTATACCCTGGGCACTGCTAACATTTCCCTTTTGGATAACCTCGGAGGCAGTTGCGTCCTCAGAGCAGTCCTCACCTAACCTAATGCGTCGGAATCTATCTGAAAGGAAATCTATGATTCAATTTACAACTCTTCGGGATATATCTAATTTGCATAACTTATCAATTAAAATACTGTGGTCAATAAAATCGAATGCTTTTCGATAGTAAAATTACATAGTTCTGACTGTCACTCCATTTCCGTCCGTCCCAAGAGACCACGCATGTAACATGCTTATCAGGGCCATGGTGGTAGATGACTTTGGAATTGCCCCGTACTGATTTCCATGAATCTCATCCAGAACAGCTGGCTTAACAATATCTTCTACCACGAACTCCTCTACTACCTTTGAGACACAAGGTGCTAGTGAAATCGTCCTCAAGGCCCTTTTCAAATTCAGCACGGGCTTCTTCTTTGGAATGGGGGGTACATCGGCCATCTTCCAGATGGCGGGCGACCGCTGCTCTCGGTATGATGCGTTGAGGATTTGCGTGATAGGGAAGGCCAGAATGTCCGAGTACTCTTTCAGAAGCCAATTTGGCACATTGTCTGGCCCGGAAGCTTTGCTTCGGTTGAGGTTCGCCAAAACCTTCTGGACACGTTCTTCGGTGACAATTAAAAACTTGGGCATTTCCTCCAGGGGAAGGTGGGCAAGAAGTTCATGTAACTTGTAGACTTCAAGAGGCTCGAGAAATGCCGAGTTGATGGTATTAGCTTGGTCTGGTCTTCTTTTTTATATTATATTATTATTAGATATTCATGCGCCAGTAGAGGATTCAAAGACTTCTTTTAAAACCACTCGATGCGAGTTAGTAACTTTTGTTGCTTCTGAGCCTCCCCCAGACAAGTTGTGCATTTAACCTAGTCAAGACCCAACCCTTCAGAGGTGAAAAACAGTCTGATTCATTTTTCCAAAGTATTACAACATGAGATATTTTGCTCATAAGCAATAAGAAAATCAAAAAATACCTCAATTTCTTATTTTGGATTCTTTTACTTACGAGAAAAATTGAAAAATGAAAAATTGAATTTTCGTGCAATTTTCAATTTTTCATTTCTTTAGAAAGAGTGAAAATTTTAATTTTTGCAACAATTTTGCAAAAACCAATTTTCCATTTTAATAGAAAAATAGAACTGAACTTTGATACACGGACCATTCCGGACCTTAAACTTTTCATTACTCAGTTTTTTTCAGCATCGATGGTTACTTCCAACTGAGGTCGCTCGAACAACTAATGAAGGGTACTTAAAAAGATTGATAAAATTATTTCAGTTAAAACTTAAAAAGTCAGCTTTTATAAACTTTACGCAGATAACACAAACATTTAACTTTTAATGGTGATGACCAAAGTCACAACTAAAGCACATAAGATATAAATTACTCCTTTGCCAAACATAAATTCCTGCATGGTAAAACCGAAGGAAAATCATGACATGATGTGTGTTTGAGATAATTCGAACAAAGATCGTCCCTTAATACTTTAATTCACACTTCTGGCTGAAAATAACTCATTCCCTAAGTAACCTTCATTTCGATATAGTAACATCGATAACTCACAGTTTTAATTTATACTAAAAACGTTTATTTGATTTATTTAAAGCAAAAAAACCTTCAAAGATGCGGTGTATCGCACTGAGTCAGAAAACAACTGCGTAATAAGTTTTTATATGGGGTACATTTAATACAGAAAGCCACACCGTTGAGGAGAGTTATTCCACGCAACAGATTTGAAGCGTTGGGCAGCAGGCTATGAAAAAAAATTATCAGGCAATTGCAAGCGTTCGTTTTGCATGGTGTATATTTATAAGTACGAGAAAAGGAGCGAGAAAACTGACAAAATTGTTTAGTGGTTGAACCACGAATGACAGCAAACAAAAGTATCTTAACAACTTGTTGTGCTTTGTTCAACTTGTTTTTAAAAAAAACTAAATCGAGAAGCGGCTAGAAAGTGAAACTAGAAATAAGTTATTCCTTTAAAAAAGAAGGCGAGAAATAATATTACCACCACGTGGGCGAGAAATGCAGTACTAATTGCTATCAGTAGCAGTCTGAGCTGAGCCGGTATATAAGAGCAGTTCTTTAATGTTAACAATTGAGTTCTGTCATTAGGTTTTGCTGAGTTTAGACCTGTATATTTTTCGCGAATTTCAATTTTTGAGTGACTCTTGTTTATCGTTACCAGTAAATAATGTCCAAAGAAATCGAAAAGAACAGACTTTTTTTTTTTAAAAAAATGAAAATTATGCTACTTAACTATATAATGAAAGCTTGATCACGGCTGCGAGTTCTCTCAACAGAGAAATACATTAAAACTAAACGTCACTTGATATATTGATAAAAATGATTTCTCTATGCTGAGGTTTTAGTGATTTATAAAAACACTGGTTGTAGCGGGCTCACTTATAGCGGGTTAATGAACCTGTTGTAGCGGGTTGGCTTATAGCGGGTTGGCTTATAGCGGGTTGATCAACCCGTTGTAGCGGGTTGAGGCCCTAGTATATATTATTAAAACTTAGTGTTCACAAACGTTGTAGCAGGTTGAGTCTCAACCCGTTGTAGCGGGTAGGTTTATAGCGGGTTGATCGACCCGTTGTAGCGGATCGATGCCCTTGTATGTATATATATATATATATATATTTTTTTTTTTTTTTTTTTTTTTTTTTTTATTTTTAATAATATAAAAGTTTTGTAA
>JANCMA020219121.1:0-13070 GCA_024336925.2 Zoanthus solanderi | reverse complement strand
CTTTTCGTGAAACCTGTCTCGCAACAAAAATTCGAAAAAGTTTCACGAAACCGACCATGTTACACGGCGCAACACCTGGTGAAACTTTCTTCGCATCATTGTTGCACACAAGTTTCAGCTAAAAGTTTCACCGTGTAACACCGGCTTAATAGTCTAGCCAGGTAGTCTTTGAAGACCATGTGCAAGGTACAGGTGTAGCAGACTACGCCGGTACCCGGCACATGGTGGTTTTCAGGTATGAAATTACAGATATTGTCGTGAGTATGAGATACAGATTAAAGATATTGTTTCAAGTAACGGCAATGCTTGGTAATTGAAATAATACAACATTAATGACATCAGTTTTAATTTTCTTTTTAAAAAGTGATTTAGAGAGGTATTTGTATTCATCATTGATGATTCCATGTTTTCGCACATTTGTATCTGAGAGAAAATTTTCCATAATTTGTTTTAATTTGAGGAAGGAAATAACTTTGTTTCGAAGCTAGTCTAGTATTATAAATGTGCTTTTTATTCACAAAAAAAAAACAGAAAAAGCATTCGGCAGCTTGGAATTGGAATAGTCATGGATAAACAAAGCATTTCTGTAATAAACTAGATCAATGATTTTCATAATTCCTAGCTTTTTGAATAAGGGACCAGAATGTGCATAGAAGTCAGAAGATGCATGTCATTATTCTAACTGCCTTCTACAGGGTAATCAGTGATCTAAGGTTTGATATGTATTGCCCCACACAAGAATGCCCTATGTTAAAAATGGGATATTTAAAGTATAATACAATTGTGTTAACATTTTAGTATTAACGAACTGTCTTATTTTGGATAATATACTAAGGCCTCTTCTTAATTTCTTAGATATTTGTTGAATGTAGTGTTTCCAATTTAGATGTTAGTCAATGTATACTCCTAAATATTTTACTTCCTTTTCTACTTTGATTTTCTTCTTATTAATATAAATATTGAAACTGTAAACTTTCTTTTTTTGGGGAGTATGGAATCATATATAATTTGTCTTTTCAATGTTAAGTGATCATATGTAATCTATTTCAGACAAGCTATGTACTTATTTTATCCAAATGAGTATTTACTGTGTGTTCTAGGACAGATAGGTTCTTGTTAGCGTAGAAAAGATTAGTGTCGTCAGCAAATAAATAGAAATCAAATACTGTTGAGCAATATTTTATATCATTTATATATATAGGAAACAGGCAGATTAGATAATCAAGGGGTGATTGATGAGTGTTAGGAATTGAATTAGCTAGTTGATTTCCAATATTTGAGAAAAATTCTTTGAATGCACTAGCAATACTTTTAGAGTCTGTTAATGTCTTATTGTTTAGAACAAGTATTGTAGGTGTTTTATCCGTACGTTTGAGAGGTATGATTTCTGTAATACCTTTCCATGAATTTTTCATATTATTTACATTTTTACAAAATATCTCGTACAATTTTAATTTTTATTTCTAATTCCTTTTGTAATCCAAGGTTTTGACTTGATTTTTGATTCTCGTTTTGAAGGCTGTTTTAGTGGAACATGTTTATCGATGATACTATTAATTTTAGTATAGAACGACGCAAAAATTTCATTAACATTATTTGTTTGTGGGAGGATTTCAGTCCAGTCAGTGTCAGAGTCTTCATCGATAATTGAGTCTTATTTAAAATTTGAGTAATTTCTTTTAAATAATTTAATTTAAGAAGAAGGTTTCAAGAATCTATTCATTATCTAAAAAATTAGGAAGATGATCAGAAGTGCCATCTAAGATGTTACCACTAGCATCTTAGATGGCACTTACCCCTCACAGATTAGTTAACTTAAAGGAAGATGGTGAATTTGACTGATTTTATCTTTGAAAGTTTACAGATTATATTTTTTATGAAATACATAGGCTGGTAAATTGTTTCATTGTATTACAGTTCTAGAGAAGAATGACAGGCGCTCGGAAGTTGTGTAAGTTTTAAGAGTAATAAGGCTTTCGTTATGAGTGTGACGTGTCTTGTGCGTGACTGGGCGCAAAAGTCCATGAGTGTCCACGAAGATGAGTCCCCGTGTGATCTCATACAGGGCCATAAGGTAGCTGTCTACCCGGCGTTGCTCCTGGGTTTGCCAACTCAGTTCTTCAAGCATGGTCGTGACACTGTCTGTTCTTCTGTGCCTTCGAAGACACCATCGAGATGCGCGGCGTTGCACCATCTCAATATTATATGCACCGTTGTTCTCAACTCGTGGGCGCGAATACCAGACACTTGAACAGTACTCGACTTTTGGCCGGACAAGGCCTTTGTAAACTTTTGCTTTAAGGAATGGTAAGTTCATCCTTAAGTTCCTTTTGAGAAAGCCAAGTGTCGGGTTTGCCTTAGCTGTGTTTTCATCAACGTGTCATCAAGTAAAAAGAACAAAAGACATTGTTGAAGACTCATGCAGAGTGCATATGGTAACCTAACAGAATCATCAAGTGAAGAAAGACACTGTTAAAGACTCACAGTGCACATGGTAACACAGCTAAGTCATCAAGTGCTGAAAGTCATTCTTGATGGTTTAGAGTGAACATGGTAACTTAACAGAATCATCAAGTGAAGAAAGACACTGTTGAAAACTCAGGGTACACATGGTAAGCGAACAAAGTCATCAAGTGAAGAAAGACACTGTTAAAGACTCACAGTGCATATGGAAACCTAACAGAATCATCAAGTGAAGAAAGACATTGTTGAAAACTCACAGTACACATGGTAAGCGAACAAAGTCATCAAGTGAAGAAAGACATTGTTGAAGACTCACAGTGCATATGGAAACCCAGAAAAACCCTAAAGAAACAATGACACAAAAACAGTTTTGTAAGTTTATTAGGTCTAATCTTGAAAACGTTTTCAAAATATTGAAAAACAAAGCTATAATGAGTTTCGAAGTTTTCCTTTTGAGTTTTGGGCAAATATCTAACTAGGCTTTACATATGTAATCAATCTATATACTGAGGAACAAAAAGTATTTTTTTGCAGGTTCAGGTTTTATAATTCCTATACAAAGCATATATCACAAAGTGAAATTCACTGGCAGCAGCAAAAATACCCATGATCACTTATGGTGAAGGAGAGAGAAATGAGCAGAGTTATCGACAAAACCGCTTCGGACACGGTTCTCCATCGGAAAACTTTGATGAATCCCACAAACCACCCCCAGTTTGATACTTGGACCCTTTAATGCTTAGTCCCGCGCATAATTTATCATTAGATCCACAATTCAGGCTATCAAACCAATTGGTTGATTCAAGTTGCTGTTCGGACGTAAATGTTTTGGAATCTGGAGACTGATACGATCCCTCACTACAGGAGAGTACTTCTTTCTCCAGTTCATTAATTTCCTCCTCGCTGAAATCCTCAAAGCTTTCTTCCATTATTGTTTCAAAGAAAGAAAATAATTTTTGCTGTTTTGGGTCCTAGAAAAAGTATTAAAAAAGAGAAGTTACCACTTATGTTTAAAGGAAATGAAATCTAAAATAATGAAGGGAAATTGAGTGTGTGCCTGAGAACAAAAAAAACATGTCTAATAACAATAAACTATACGCAGTTTTGTATTACTTTTTTTGCGTTTTACATATTGCCACATAAAATAGTTCAAATTATTTCGATCTACAACATATCTTTGAAGCGCAGTGTAACAGCCTCAAATTTTACCCTCTCATCACCATCTTCTAATCTGTTCACATTGAATTTAAAATAAAGTAGAAATATTTTCAAGATTCAAGATTATTTTTATGGTATACAGATGACGTCTTCTAAGTTACTTGAAATTTTGCATCAGAATGTTTTTACAGCACTCAAACTTGTGATACAAAAGAGGGAGCGAGTTATAAGTCATAGCTAAGCTAGAACATTTACAACGTAAACAAAGAATTCTTAAAACATATTCACTTTGCTATTTTTGTTCTATTAAGTCAAATCCAAAAGACAAAAACTTTCAGTTGAGTATGAATTGTAGTGTGTACACTTTAGCGTCATTATATACCTCAAACTTAACGTTGTCCGCCTCCGAGAAGTCATTCTTTCCTAAACCAGCTTGGCTGAGAACCTCCAACTTATGCTGCACCAAAGGCCTGAATGAAATGTAATAAAAAAAAACTTTACTTGGCTAAACGGCTTTTTTCAACGCTTTGAAATTCCAGTAAACCTGTAACTTAGTCAGAGTCCATTCTACGTATAAAGTTTTTTAATGCAAAATCTAGTCTTTAGATTCTGCAATAAAGAATTCTAATAATGAAAAAAAAAACTTTTTATTGTGCTGTAATGTTATCGAGTTTACAGTTAAAAGAAGAAAATCACTCAAGCGATTTCAGAATTAACCATTTAAAATTTTCTGCGGGTTCCCTCCGGCTAAGAACAATAAGTGGATTAATAAAAACAATGCATTTTTTAAAAATTCTTAGCCTTTCCTAGCATACTGTTTACTTACCATAAACAGTCATTTGCCGTTCTTATAACATACTGTTTACTTACCATAAATAGTCATCTGCCGTTCTTATAACACACTGCTTACTTACCATAAACAGTCATCTGCCGTTCTTATAACATACTGTTTACTTACCATAAATAGTCATCTGCCGTTCTTATAACATACTGTTTACTTACCATAAATAGTCATCTGCCGTTCCTTTCGCAACCAAATAATGAACGTTGACGGAATTCGTCTGTCCGATTCTGTAGGCACGATCTTCAGCCTGCATTAGTGCCTAAAGGAAGAAAAACAAAAACGTTTGAATCTAAAATAATTAAGTTTCCTTACAGAACTCTTTATAAAAAAGAAATTTTAATCTTGTTTTTGTTACATAAATATTCATTGTTGATGAACAAAAAATGTCGAGCCGAACTTTTTGCTTTGCCGGTTGCAGCGCTTTGTAAATTCGCTCAAAGTTTGGTCTTGCTTGACACTAAACCCATAGTGTTTATTTTTTTTATATATTTTTCAACAGGGCCTCTGATAAAGTGCGATAAAAAACCCGAAATTATGCGGCAATTCAGGGCTCATGCATTATGCGGTAAAAACTCTCTTCTGCGCACTTACAAAGATAATTTGTGCAAGAATTAAAACAAACTTGATTTTTAAACAAATAAAATAAAAATATATTGAAAAAATTATAAATGCATTTTTAGGGAAAACTGATCAACTTAGTGCTGTTCATCAATGTTTTAATTTAAACGATCTATTCAGTCAGCATCTTGTTTAATAGTTATTGTAAGTCAACCTGTTCATTTAAGATGAAATCTTTGGGTTTTTTTTGTTAAAAATGTTGGAGTTGAGATTTTTTGAGATGGTAAGGAATTTTTTGCCAGAGTTCGTTTGCCATTGAAGATATAGTTTTTTTTTCCCGTTGCAGTTCCAAAGCGTCTTTTATAGAGATTGTCTTTAGAGGAGTATCGCGTGTTGTAGTTGTGGACATTTTTGGTGTATTGAAAATGTGCCTGGATGATTGATGGTAATCTTTGTTTGTGCCAGTTATGGATAAATTTTAAAGTTTGATGTCGATATATGTTGTTTACCGTTAAGATATTTAAGATTGAGGAGTGGCATAGCCCTTTCAGTGTTTTCCCCATATAACGTTGCAAGAAATATTATTCTAACAACGTGATTTTGTTTGGTTTGGATGCGAGACGTGGGGTTTTACATACACTTCCCCAAGCGATTATCGCATAAGATATGTAGGGATAGATAAGGTTGTATTATATTTGCTTGAATTGTTGAAGTGATAGATAGTGACGGAGCTTGTAGAAAATACCTGTATTGTTTGCAATGCTGGAGCAAACAAAAGAAATGACTTTTCCAGTTAATGTTCTTGCCAGTCATTACACCAAGGTACTTAATGTGGTCCTTTTCTCTCGGGACGTAGTGCGACCGTCGTTACTAGGTATATTTATGTTAAGTGATGAGATTAGTTTTTTTGAGCTGATTTTATAATCATAAAAATTTGTTTTCTTCATGTTAATTGATAGTTTGTTGATGTCCCACCATTGTTCAACCAGAGTTAATTCTTGATTAACGGTAGTTTCAAGATCATTGGATTTTTTTGATGAAGCAAAAATGTTAGTGTCATCAGCAAATAATCGAAATGAGAGTTTTTCTGTGGAATTAACAATATCATTTATGTAAAAAAGAAAAAGCACAAATCGTGCTCATAACGTCTGTTTAAACGCGAAACACCAAATAATCCCAGTTTTGTTGTTTTGAAACAAGGATTAAAACCAGTTTTGTTGGTAATCAGGAAGCTCGCAAGACTCCAAAAATTTAGAAAGTTTTCAGATCAGTACCTGATGTTGTTGCAAATCACTTGATGTTTTAATCAATAACTGCCAGTTTGCCTTCAGGAAGACGAGATTGATGGCCCCGAATCTTCACACTACGAAAACTGTACCACCTTACAAACAGTTTACATTGCTGTTAGTCATTTAATGATTTCGATATCACTTTTCAGTCACAACCTTGAATCCTCGATAGTATACTTTCTGGATAGTTGACTTCGACATAATAACAAAGCGAAACTACTATAAAAACATTTGGACCTGACTATTCTGCTATAAACCTCTTGTAAAAGCAACATCTTTTCACATGTGTCTCAAATGCATGAATTAATGCTTGCCTGTGATGGTTATAAGAGTTCTTTTAAATTTCTCGCACATAAACTTGCTGGGCTTCTCAAAACTTGCAATTTTAAAAAACAAAGCCAAAAATAGGAAAGGGCCTACGACTAGCCATCGAAAAACAGATGCTAAACTTTGATTGGTCAGTTTTGGGAATGGAATGTTCTGTTTGGACTACCAGACATTTGTTGTGGAAGGACTGGGAGGGAGGCTACACCTATTCGAGACGACGTATCGAATGGTGACCCTTTCTTGTCCTTTTTTGCAATGTTTTGGGCAGTGAATTACTGTGAAATTTCATTATATAGCACTACAAAGACAACTGTCACAAGGTTGTACCATTTTTATTGATTCATATTATATTATTTGTAAGAATTATGTTTGATTATGCGGAAATTTGCGAATTATGCGATCGGATGCGATTATTGTTCAATTGTACGGGATCTCATCATCGCACAATATCAGAGGCCCTGTCTCAAGGTTCGCCAAGGAAGAACTTAAAAAGTTTGTAGCATTATCTAGGATTTCTTTTGCTCAAACTGTAGAGGTAAAAGTTACTTTAGGTTTTGTGGAGGTATTTATTGACTTTTTTCCCTCTAATCTTGTGCCTCTGATTTTTTTCATCTCGTTTCTATTTCTTGAATCTTTTTCCTCTCATCTTTATTTTTATATTTCGAAAATAAAGCTACGTTTGGTTGTTTTTGTTCGTATTTTCATTTGAATCTTTTAAATAAGCTTCGCTGATAATAAACAAGGTTTAGGGTATCATCCTCTTTGTGATACGGTGTTTAATAACATTTTCGCCGTTTTACTAGTTGAGAAACGGTACTCGTAATACTGTACATGATATTACATCGATGATCTTCAAAACACTAAGGGCTGTATAGACTTGTAAGAACAATAAACACAAAGAATTATGGCTTACCCCTGGATTCCAAAACAGCTCTGCAAACACCACAGCCGTAGCTTCCGTCAAAGTCAAACCTAAAAATTGAATTGAATTTCTTTTGATAATTCGCCCTCTTTAGTTACGTGTTGTTTACTCTTAGAAAGACACTAAAAGGCGATAAAAGAAACAATAGTTGACAAGGGTGATACTTTCAAAGGAAACCTAACAAACAGATTATAACTGGGAGTTAAGCCCATTCGGGGAACAGAACAACATTGCCAACGATAGCTACTCACCAGTATTGGCAGCAGTGATTGAAAGTACAGCAACTTTATGATTACGGTTTTTCTGAAATTTATCGCACAAGGTCTGTCTGGCAGCCGACGTAGTGCTTCCGTCAATGCGAATAAACTTATGGTCCTGAAAACAACGGTAGGTTACCTTATCACTTTCGAGAAAAAAATATGCCTTGTTCAATAATCAACGTAATTTAACATAAGGTACACTAACATGATTTGTATTGTACAGTGGAACCCCGATATAACGAACTCCCCGTTATAACGAAGTATGCTTTTGGGCCCGGCAAAATTACAGTAATTTGTATTGGTTGTTAAAACAATTTTTTAAATTTTTTTAAAATTTTTTAAAAGAAAAATTAGTGAGCAGCAGGTCTACGAGTTTGGATTGTAAAACAAAATTTATTTCACCTACGCGTTTCGTCCGACTAACGCGGACTTCATCAGGGTATTTTACAATATAACAATCAACGCCTGTATTTATAATCGAACTAAAGATTTACAATAGTACTAACCCGCAGAGTATGCGGAAAACGGAACAGGCGTAAAATATTTACTACGTAAAAGGATGCCGTTAATTTGATTTTATTTTGGGACCGTGGGTTTAAGCACGTAATGGGGGAGGGATGGGGCAAACACAAATAGATTTTTCTAATCAAAATTTTGCAAAAATAAATGATAAAAAACATCTAAAAAGTAAGTAAAAATATATATTTATATATTTTTCCACTTTTGGTAACAAAACGTATTAGGTCCAAAAAAGTTCCCCCAACCCCTATCTTATGTCCAAAAAAGTTCCCCCAACCCCTATCTTATGTCCAAAAAAGTTTCCCCAACCCCTATCTTATGTCCAAAAAAGTTCCCCCAACCCCTATCACTTTTCTATACTTCCTTCCTAAAGTTATGTTATGTAGCATAATGTAAAGTAACGTGACCTAACGTAATGTAAAATGTTACGATATGTAACTTAACGTAAATATGATGTGACGTTACTTAACGTAACCTAAAATCATGTAATGTAAGTTAATGTGATCAATAATACTGTAACGCTATGCTGTACGAATACCAACTCTTAACTTTGCTGTGTTATAATGCAAATCCAATTGGCACCTAGAGTTTTCAAAATAAGAAAAATATAAAAAATAAGAGGTGGCCCAGATTGCAAATAAATAACAGCTAGGTTAACAATAGAGACTTCTTTGCATTAAACGTACCTGTGATATTAGGTTTGTCAACAATTAGCCGGGGGGAGGTGAGTTAAATCATACCTTCTCAGTCAAAAATCTGCTGACAGCATTTAACATTTCTTTATGATGAGCAAATACGAGAAATTTGTGTCCTCCTTCCAGTAAATCAGAAAGGTATTGACTACAAACAAAAACTTTAGTCAGCTAACCAAAAACATATTTACTTTACTTAAGGAGATATAACAAAAACATTTATAAAATAATTTGGATATTACGTGTATTTTCATTGGTCAACAAGTATTTTTTCATAGCGCTATGAAGCACAAAAATGACGTGAGGTATATGATTGGCTGTTTCAAAGTTGTAAGGATTTACAATTTCATGACTAAAGGAACGAAAATATAAATACGCGCTTTATATATCATCTTTCTCTTTGTTAAGTCGGAAACTAATAATTTCATAAAAAGATAAAACATGTTCTCCGTGTCTTCATAGTCTGGTGACCGATCGGCAAGGTTTGTGAGAATTCTCGAGCAGGTGAAAACCCTCAACTGCGTCTCGGGTTCTTACTGATCTGCTCTCAAACTCTATCAAACGTTCGCTTCGGTTTTCACCAGGTTATGAAGGCACGGAAAACATGTTTTATTTCTTAAATAAAATTTCCAAATGGTCTTGATAGCACATATGTTACAATTGTTTTTAAAAATACAACAACACTTTTGATTTTATGGAACATGTTTCGACGTCTCAAACATCATCATCAGCCAATACTAAGTTTACAAATTAAAATCACAACAATATAATCCGTTACAATGATTCTTCGTGATAAAATATTCGTGCGCGTTACAGGTAGATAAAATTCAAACTAACCAATAATATTACAAAAAATATATAACTGACAAACAGTAAAGGTTTCAAAGTGTAATAGTAAGCTGACATGATCAACTATAAACAAACCAATAGTATTCTAGAAAACATAACTAACTTAAAGGTAAAAGTTTAAAAATGTAATGCTAAACTGACATGATCAACCTGTTTGTTAAGTTCAGGTTTCAACCGCTCAATATGGAAACTCTCCTTGATTTTAAGTTGACAGTAAGAGGTAGCACTATCAATAATTTTGAAGCAATTTTCATGAAATAATACTGAAATATAACTCAAACCGTAGTTTTCTTAAACGTATCAAATAATACAGTTGATAGGATTCAAAATTGAATTTTGATTTTAATTTGTGAGACCTTTGACATAACATGCAATCGAAGAATTGGTGATAAAATTAAAACATAAATCGTGCAACATAAAACGAAACGCCCTTATTGCTCTTAATTGTATGCTCTGTTTTTCTTTTGATTGCATGAGCGGCAGACAGGTCATAACGTCATCTTATGAACAAAGGTTCAAAGTTTTTTCTTTTTGTTTTTCTAAAACGTTTTCATCAGTTCAACCTCAGATTGTTCTTAATTCGTTTGTAGTACTCGGAGTTTTTTAGAGAAAACCGCCGAGTTATAAGTTCGGCTTCGTTATTTTTCGCGTTCCGTCAAACGGCGAACAGGTCAGGTCGCTCATTTTAGTACTCAGTCCGCACGCTGCCAGCATGCATGTAAACAAAAAAAATGGTGTTTGATATGTGGTCTTATCGACAACGAACTGATTTTGACAAAGGTGAACCAAGGATAGAGAAAGAAATGCTTGGGCGAGGACTTAGATGAGAAAGAGGCAGGAAAGGAGAGTTTCAGATCGGCGATGCTCGTGTTACCCACATCGATTGGCTGAAAAATTGTCATCTAGCGTTGGAAACTTTTCAATATAGTGCCGTGAATGAAGGAATGGGAATCGGTTTTTTAGAATTCACGCAGGCATGCGTCTTGTTATGCATAAAGTTTGAGCCTCACCGTTCTTATTAAGTTTGTTCTTAATAAAAAAAAGTGTAAGTTGGTTTTGTTAGGCAATAAACCATGGTTGTCTTAAGCTTTCAACCAATGGTCGAACATCTTCCATTGATCCTTGAAGTGTATTTTCAGCTAATTCAAAAGTCGCCAAATCAAAACCGTTTGGTACTAACTTCACGACTTGTCGGAAAACGCAGTGGCAAATGGTGAATCAACGAACTGTTGCCTACGATGCAAGCGCTAAAAGAAAGCAGTAGCACCGGGAGATGTGAAAAAGACTCTCTTTTTTTCGCTTGTTGCTGACGTCACCTCGTTTCCTCTAGCACTTGCATGTATGCTTCGCACGCTAAATTTAACGGAGTTTTCTTTTTTTTTTCAATGTTGAGATTTGATGCTGGATATTTTCACCCCAAGTTTAACAACAATTTATGATTCACCTTGAGGTATGCATGGCGTGAGTAAGTCGGATCCTACGTCAATAATAATGAGTTTCATTATAACTGTCTAACGCCGAGTCTCCGAACGTCAGCCGTTGCTTACTACAAAATTCTACGGCCAATCTTACAACTTCATCAACCGTGGAGTTTCTAAGACACTTCCTTTGTCTTTCGTAATGAAACGCAAAATACCGTTTTCTAAAAACTCAATTTTTTTGTTTAATCAACTAGTCATGGTTTTTCGAATAGTGATGTACCTGATTTTAAATAGTTGTTTCAGAAAATAAAATCCATTCGTACTCTGCCTGAACAGAAAAATAAAGCAAGAATGGCCTTGTCAAAACATTAAAACTAGCCGAGTCAAGTTATCGCCTCTTCAAGAGTAAATTATGGCCTGGTATATATCCATTTCACTGACTCCTTGAATGCATATTCTGACTGTGTTTTTAAAACAGATTCTGAAACTATAAATTTCAGACGAAATGAAAAACGGACTTTGTCAATAAAAGCAGGTTTCAAGTGCTTGATATTTACTCTTTCATTGTTGAAAATTTAAAAAACTAGTAAATTTGACAACATTAAATGAATTACACATTTCAGATATACGAAAACCTTTTTTTATTCTATACATGTTTCGACATTGTCACAATGTCATCTTCAGTAGAAAGTGAAAAAACCGTTACAAATTTTGAATATAAAAACCTTGAAATGTGTAATTTCTTTGGTGCTTCTACGATCATATGACAGATATCTTTATCTAGCGAAAAACACAAAAACGTTGAAAATTTACAAATGTGTTGCAGTTTGTCACAATTACCAATCAACTTTGCCCGAGAACAGTGCCGAAATCTTTAGTATTTCTTGCTTTAGTTGGATTCCAATTTTTAAACCTAAAACGAATTTTTCAAGGCTTCCAATATTTGAACTGGGCATTACCAGTCTGAAAAATCGAACCTGATAGTGATAATTCAGATAAAGAGTGGTAATGCCTTGGCCAGTTGAAATAATTTATACACACGTCCAAACATTTATGCAAGTCTTTTTCTTTACACAAAAATATTTCTTTATACTATTTTCGGTTGATCACAATCTTCTGATCGAACGGCAACTTAATGGCAAGTTTATTGATCGTACACGGTTTTGTAATGGTTTTTAAAACAGACTTCTTTATTACGTTGCGGGAGTGCTTCCTTCCCGTTTTTTTTTTTTTTTTTTTGACATTGTTTAGAGATTGATTTAGCCCCATTCACCAAAACGTTGATTAAAGCTATTAACAGGTGAAAAGGTTAGATTCAGGGTTTTCGGACTATCAAATTCAGCAGTGATCTGATCACCGGACGTTCTTAGTGTGCTGCTAAAACAACAATACTACGTGAGTTATAACTTCCTGTTGTTGTAAATTAGCCAAGCAGCTTTCGTTTCGGTTCAAGGCCACTCACTTTGTAACATTAATTCATATGGCTGAAGATGATGTAAGGTAACATCGAAATATGTCCCATTGCATTAAAAGAATCATTTTATTTTTAAAAATTGTCACTTCATTTGTGCTATTGAGACCTTTTTAAGAGTAGAGGTAATTATTGCTGTCGAGCGGTAGCGAGACAGTATTCTATTCCCGTACTTTATGTATGTCTTCACCAATCGTCTCTATAAAGGGCAGCTATATCAAGATTGAGTTCTGTCCGTTTTCCGCACTTGCAGCCCTGATGTTTACGGTCGGCTCCCCCGCATTGCGGCATCGGTTA
>JANCMA020219014.1:0-13071 GCA_024336925.2 Zoanthus solanderi | reverse complement strand
ATTTATATTGTCTAAAATCAGTAAAGATATTTTAAGAACATGTTTAAGAACATTTGAGGCTGATATCCCGAAAATATGTAAGAACGTTCAGCCTCAAACAAAAAATTCGACGTTCTTATTAAAAAAAAAGAGTGTAGTTACTGTTCATCAACAGGATACCTAAACTACATGCATTTTCTACAATTGGTTTTGACTCCATTAAATATATCTATATATATGTATAGATATATCTAATATATATATTAAGATTGGGTGGACAGTTTTTTAGTGAAACGTTTACTATTTGCATTACGTATTGCTCACTGCTAGCAGTTTGAGCACTCTGGTGACTCCACAATGTAATCCTACAATGTGTAACCGTACATCGTGTGCCCAAGTTCACGAGCTGCAATAATGCCATTATGGTGGTAACCGGGAGGGCACATTGTATACTTGTGTGTGTATAAAAAAGCACGCAAACAATGATTCGCTAGTAGAGCAGTAGTTGCGAACACGCACAATGAATACAAACAAGGATAAAGGGAAGCTGTACTCCAAAATATTTATTGATATGGTAAAGTCCTATATTTGAGATTTCAAAAATTTAAATTTTACAGCGATTCGCTGACCTATACTATAAAAACATTATTTCAAAAAGGGCTAGGAAAATCTCAGAAGGGGCCATATTGCACTTTTATCGCGGGCTTAAAACAGCTGCCGCTGATATTCGCATTGTGTTTATCGCCAGAGGTTTTAGCGAAAGTATCAGGAAGAGACAATATTCTTTATTTGTATAAAGCTATATCTGTTTAAAAATTACATTTACAAAAAGCTTACAGTTCGTCAAAAAGAATCGAAAGCGGCATTTTGACGTTCTGACGTCAGACGGTAACAACCTTGTTAAATGGCGGGCGCCAGTATGGCGTCTTTCTTAGTCAAGAGCTAGCACATTTTTTTTTACTTATTTCCACGAAGCATAGATGAAGGAATTGGTATAAAAACATATTTCTAAAATTCCACACAGATGAAGTTTAATATATCGAAAATAATTTTGAAACTGAGCTTCCCTTTAATACAAAACGTTTTATAAATCATTGACCTGAAATGGTATAAGCAAAGACGATTTACTCCCATATGCACTTCAAAGATTGCTTCTTTACAAAAATGCATTTTTTGATACAACTAAACTAAATAATCTTAAAAACATTTTCAATAAAAAATTGAAAATAACCAACCTGAACTAACGTTGTTTGTAATTCTCTGGGGTAGTGATTCAGTATAAATGCAATCGTTTCGCTAATGCCAGCTTGTTCTATTCCCAACATCGATGGCTGAAAGACAATCTCAGGGACTCTGTATTTAATGAAAATGAAGGTATTAGATATACTTCGTTAACAAGTTTTTTAAACAAAAACTAAGGACCGGCGTCGATAAGTAGCTATATTATCACTTGCGCGCCAAACGTGAGCTCCTTAAAAACTGAAATGTCAACAATGAGTTGTCTAAATTACAGTTTCTCTGACAAAGAAGCTAACACTCCCAACGTCAGCTCCTTATACTACGTACTGTGATGATCATAAACATTTCAACCTTCTGTTGTCTAATTTAAAATTTCTCTGACAAAGGGCTATATGCATTAAAAATCCGTTCTTAATACTAATCACCACCAAAGCGTAAAACCTTTCACCTCGAGTTGCCTAAGTTTTGCGTTAAGTTATAGGTTCCATAGAACCTAGCTTTAAAGAAAGAGGGTATCGTAACATAGTCATGAAAAAGATAAGTGTAGACTGAAGAACTGTATGTGTGGGCGAGTGATTAAGCCTCAGTATGATTCTTAAAAAAAATTCTTAAAATTTCTGAAAGCTGAGCCTCGTGATTCTCATACACTGGATTCTTATAAAGAAAGTGTGTAGATGATCCATAATTTTATATCTGATACATTTACACACCCACACTTTATTAGAATAGTTACTCAATATAATGCTCTTAGTACCAGTTTTGTAAATTCATAACTTACATACCATAGTGAAACGAATTTTGTGAAAAATATGACGTTTCGGACTGTAGTCCTTCGTAGGAGTCAATGGATTTTAGTACCATTTACAACTTAAAATCAAATTCTAAAAACCTGTAAAACTAATTTATAAATCTAATGTAACAAATACAATAATTGTTTTTAATAATGATGCAGATTTACAAACTGTTTTAGAGATCGTTATATATGAACTGCCCTCGGTTTGAAGGTCTTCTCTTATAGATATATTTACATTTTTAAGATGAACACTTCGATTTGATTTTTCAAAATGAAATTCAACCCTTTTCTAGATTTATTGAATGCCGGATTTAGAATCGTGGTAATAAACACAGGAAGAGAAAAGATATAAAACATCAGGAGTGAATCCTGATGAACTCAAGTATAGATAGCACAAACGTGCTCGTAGCTAACTTGAAGCCACTATATTGGGCAATATGGCCACGTTGGTAATGGGTTTTACCCCTTTAAACCACCATAAAAAAAAGTGAGCCTGATTGTTAGCAGCCGTGGACATAATGCCCAATATAGTGGCTTCAAGTTAGCTACTAGCACGTTTGTGCTATCTATACTTGAGTTCATCTTTATAGCCACATCCCACAAGCATTGAACTTTTACCATGACTCCTGATGGGTTAGATGTTTCGATAGAGCAAACATAAAGGCTTGCTCGACCTAACGGAATAGCTGTTTCGGTATAGTAAAAAGACAGGGCTTAGCCCTAAATGATAAGATGTTTCACATAAAAAGGTAGCACAGAAAATAACCAGTAAAAAGGCTTTTATAAAGCAAAATGAAACTGTAATACGTGTGGGATGTCCGGTACATTCATGCTTGTGTCATTTCTACAAGGAATGAAAGTCTCACCTAACTCGCTCAACACCAAGATGAAGTTGGTAATATTCTGCAAGGTCCATCGTTCCCTTGGAATCTTCGCTCCTTTCACTGAAAACCAAACATTTACATTCTTTTAATATCACTATAAATCACTGTACATTGTTTCCTACGCTAACTTACTGGACTTGCGCGGTTTTTCTCTACCCTTCAAGAACAGCAAAGCTTTGAACATTTGGGCGACCAATTACAGCTCGGAATAACACTGAAGCACCGCATATGGGATTTACTGTAAAAGATTTTTTATGTTCAAAATTTTATAGTAATGAATATTATACCATGTAACATGAAATTTTCGCGTCAAGATTTTTAGAATAGAATATTTAATGACACCTAAATTTTACGATTTTGCAGAGTTTTCTTTGGTTCACTTTAATTTCGCGTTTTTTTTTCTTTTCTTGGAAATGTCTATTGGCTAAGCCAATAAAAAGTCTTGAATTGCATTATTCAATGATCCTGTTTTCAATACTAGTTATTAGAGAGCTTAAGCACCAGAACATTTCTTCACGACGGAGTTCTATTTTCCGTGAGTAGACTGGATCGAGAACGGCGTGAGTAGAGTAGAGTAGACTGGATCGAGACTGGCGCGAATTTTTTACTTAAGCAGCACTCGTATTACAACGATCGAGAACGGCGTGAGTAGAGTAGAGTAGACTGGATCGAGACTGGCGCGAATTTTTTACTTAAGCAGCGCTCGTATTACAACGACGGCCGCACGCAGGGTAAAAAGGCGCGAAGACAAAGTTTGAAGAGCCCAGTCGTAAATAAACTTTAAACTGTAAAATTGGTTACACATACGGCAAGAACCTGGAGCAAAAGTCAGTGGTAAAGTAATTGTAAGTAAATTATTTACTTACAAAGATTTATTGACGGTTTGTTTGGTGCTTGAAGCAATTTTTTTGATAAAAAAAAATTCGCAGTTCTGACAGTTTAGTTCCGGTTGGCCTCCGTGACAACAAGAACGCCTGGTGCTTAAGCTCTCTATTATCTTCTGTGGGAACCTAAGCCTGTTTGTTAGCTTTGCAATGCTGGTGAGGCCCAAAAAGGCCAAAACAGCAGCGGATGGCAACTAACTTCTGGGCTCACTATTATTCATAGACTTTTTGAGGGGTATTGCCCGCTACCATCACCTTACATATCTTTCGAGACAATTACTTTTCACGTCATTTAAGTTTAGCGACTTAAAAAAGGTCACAAAATTCACAAAATATATGTAACAAGGTTATCTACTCATTAAGCGTTGTATTGTGTAATTTACAGAAAATTCGCTTGCCTGACAAAAGTATTTCACGCTTAATTACAAGTAAAATCGTGGCCAATCGTAGATATAATTTCGTGATTTTGCTACGTTTATAATCTTTTAAGGATTTTTAAAAGATTAAAATTAGAAAACTTCAGGGTTGTTCAGGGATTTCAAGAACCCGATAGAATATCAATGCTAACATTAACAGCAATCTTAGAAAACGCACTTGTGATAAAACTTGCAAACTAGTGAACCTCCAAAAATATATAGAATAACACAGTGAATTCTACATTAACCCTTTCAGTCCCAGTTGTACTGTTAAATTCTCCCAACTTGAGCCCATACTTTTCACTGAACAAGTTTGAGAGAATTTTACTTTTAATCTTCAATAGTTTGTTTTGATTGATCAATTCTCAATTTCTCATTACCAAATGTCTTATTTTCTTTGTATTATGTAAGGAGAAGTTGGGTGTTGATAACTGACTGGGACTGAAAGGGTTAAAAGAAAGAAGCAAAGTTTCCTACTTGGCAAACGATGGATCGTGTTTCTTCAACAGATTTTCCAGCTCATTCATTTCTTCTTGCTCTTTCTCACTGTCGGATTCACCAGCATCCTTATTCTGTGCTAATCGGAATAACAAACTGATGTTGATAGCGCCAGAAAAACAGTCTTTGCTGTTACGTACATTATTCATGAAATAATATGCAAAAGATTGTCGATTTTTCTCTAACAGCACTCAATGCCGATGCAGAACAAAATATGGCAAAGATTTTCACATGGTACATTTTGACTCCCACAGATTTGTTTCGTGAGGACCGAAGTCCTCACTCATCAGGAGCTAGAACTAATTTTACAGTAAAATTACAAGAATATACAAAAGAAAGTCCCATTAGGATTAATTGGATCTTAGTAGGGCTTTGCATATGTGCCTGCATGAAGATAAAAGTTCAGTCCTTTTGTTTGGAGAACAAAGGTTTGGTTTGAAGTGGATTACAATTTCTCCCTTAAACACAGGATCTTGGTCCTCACGAAATAGATCTGTAGAGCCAAAATATACCATCTGAAAATCTTTACCATCATTTCTCCAAATGGACTGCCATAATTTAAGAAATTATGTAGAGAAGCTATAACAAATTCATACTACAATGGGATTCGTAATTAATTTGACATCGTTCGTAAAACTGGTATTAAAATTGGTCTACAACCGACAACTTACGATGGCTCTGTACACCATCCAGTCTTCATCATTTTGACCAAATGTGTCCTCCTTTGGCTTCTTGTGTGTACTCCTGGTGGTTCCATCATCACGCACTACAAAAAAACATGATCACAATGAAAACATACAAAATTGACCAAATCTTGCATGGGCCTAAATGCTAAGTTTACTGCTCTATCACTGAAATATCGGCCCCTTGTTAACAAGTATGTAAGTAGAGACTTACATGTAAGTACACGAAGACATGTCAGTATATTTTATTGTTTTCATACGTACTGTCATACACAGCCATGACAAAATTCTCATACGCGGCGACATCCACAAGTCATTCAACCGTGTGACGATCACATACGCGACGATAACTTGTGCATGTCATTCACCCGCGTGAAGATCACAAACGCGACGAGGACAACATATTTTACGGCATTCTTACGCATACGGACAAGTAACACAACTTTCACTTACGTGACAGCTATCAAGATGTTTGTTTGTTGAAAGTAATTTGTGCAAACATTTTAACGGCGATAGCATTATATAGCACCTACTTAACAAGGAAATGCAACTTTAAAAGAGTAAAAACACGCACACAGATTTGTTTTGTAACCTTTGAAAAATTGGATCAACCCCAATTCCTGGGAAACAACAGACTTAGTACTTTCCTAAAACTATTTTTGTCAAACCAGGTTTTGACTCTAACCCTAAAACAAGGTAAGTTCGGAGATCTGGTATCACGTTTTTCTACTCGAAGTTTCTCTTTTCTTTTTTCTATTCTTGTTAGTTTTTGGGGGTTTTTTTTGTTAATTCCCACCAGTATTTATTTTTAATGTTAACCTCCCTAAGTTCTTTGAATGTCTTTGCTTTATTACCATCCATATTTCATTCTTAATTGACGCAACTCTTACTCAGCTAGTTTAGCTTTGTGTAGTTATTCTGAGTGACTTTTAACTAGCTTGTCTACATGTAATCAAACTATTGTAAAACACTGTCTTAAGAAAAGGTATAAAAGTTAAGTCTGTCCTGTCCTATTCTTTTAAGAGGTCAACCTAATTTACTGTCTGCAGTAAGTTCATCTCACCATTTGGGTCATAGGCCAACTGTGACAAAATCCTCATACGCTGCATGGATGCCTGGCTTCGTCTGTTGTTGAGCTCTTGACGACGCTGCTGCCGCTGTGCTCGTCTTTCAACAATTTCCTTCAAAAACAAAACCAAACTTAAACTAAATCAGTGTAATCTGACACGTAGCAGTTAGAAGAGTTATCAATGATGACGCTATTGTACCTAATTGAATTTTCTGTTAAGCTGAAAGAAAAAAACAACCAACTACAAAATTGTTAAATAGAAAAAAAGACTAGTATGTTAAAAATGCGGGGACTTGGGAACAATTTGGGTTGGGAGCCCAGTTTTTAGCTGTCTCTCGTTAAAAACCACGGAAAACATATTAACAACCGACTTTAGCCTACTAATGCCATAGTGTAAGTGGCCTCACTTCAGGGTTGAGGGAAAAGATTAAGGCTATGGATCAGAGTCAAAGAGAGGATAAAGGCAAAGTTAAGGGTAAAGGTAAGGAAGCTCAAGCAAAGGACCAACAGCCACACAAAGGGTCAAAGGTCGAAGGGGTAACTCTCAAGTGTACGGAAACGGTAAAGAATCAAGACTCAAAGTCAAGGTAAAGTGTCAGGGTCAGAATCAGGATTATGGAACAAAGGAAGGGGTCAAGATGAAGGGTAGTTTTCAACTGTAAGGATCAACGGTGAGTGTTAAAGTAAGATGACGGATAACGGTGAAAATAAAGGATTAGAATAAGAGGCAAAAGTATGGATCAAGGAAAATTGTCATGGAAAAAGATCAAAGATAAAAATCAAAGTAAAGGGTTAGAAAAGAGGTAAAAGTATGGATCAAGGAAAATGATTGTAGAAAAGATCCAAGGATCGCGTCCTGTATGTAAAGGTCAATGGTAGGATAAATTACCCCATAAACCTATAAGTTCATTACAATTACCTCCATCCTTACCACTGAACAATAAAACATCCTAGTTACAGTAACCTTTACCTATACTTTAACACCAATGATTACATCTTGAACGGACTTATCTACTCTGATTCACTATCTTTATTGTAGTATAGACAACCTCTCCCCAAACCTAAACTACAGGATGGGTGTCTATTTGGACGAACCTCTCTTCTTTTATGCAGTCCTGACAACCATTTCTTGAACGTTTCGTCTCTTTGTTGGTCCTCTACGCTTTTACGATGTTCTTGCTTTCTCTCCTCCTTGGGCCGCCTGTTTCCAGCAGCCTGCTGTTGAGACTTGTCCTCTATTGTTATGTCTTTGGACGGCCTGTGTCTCTTCCTTGGAGAAACAGCTTGGGGTTCGGCTGCTTCCAATTCCTCTTTTTCCTTTTATATTTAGAAGAACAAAAATATTTTTTTTATTCATATCATATTTATTAGCGGACTTATCATGCTTCTTTACTTTTAAGGAGCACACCATCCCACCGTTTGTCCCTTAACGCTAGCATGTTGACATAGATTGCAAAGACATTTCATTAAAAAAATTATAAATTATACACCGCAGTGAAAAGAATGTTGTAAAAAAACTGACGTTTCAGACGGTAGTCCCTCGTCGGAGTGATGTTTCATGATCAGTTTTGTTTCAGAAAATAGGAACCAAGTTTATTAGTAACAGAATGTTAATACTGAGTACACTGACGGGCTTGAAAATGATTTTGAAAGCGACATAGAAAAGTAAAGCGATAATTCTCTGAATCCTTCAGTGCTTTACTTGACTTGACTTACTGCTCCTACCTGTAGCTGCGGTTTATTACTACTAATCCTTCTACCAATGCGATGGACGTGCCAAGCTTCCACCTCGCTTGGGTACATTTATAACTTGTTTCAAAAAAGGGTGTCAACTTTTTTGCCGAATCCCTTCTATCTCTTGGTAAGCCAGAAATTGTAAGAATGTTTTGGCGGTTTTGATTTTCTTGGTGGTTTAGTTTGTCCTTTATCTCTACCACATCAGCTTTCGTTGATATTACTTCATCTTAAACCTTTTCTACGTTATTCAATTTTGATTTTATTACTCATACTACTATCATCCTTCTATCAAAAACACCATTATAATTAGATCAATTCTAATTTTTGACTCACGGATACTCCGTAGGAGTAGCAGTGAGTTGTAGCGGGGACTTCCTCATTTGCATAAACTTCTGTGAAACAATGGATATTGTTTTAAATCTTCCAGTCTGTTTTGGGCGGTTGGTTTGTAAATAAAGTGTCTTGATCCGCAATGTTTATCAATCTTGAATTCGATTCTTTGATTCCTTTAAGGCATTGGTTTAATTGTTTAATATTATCAATGCATCTTCGTTCGAAAATTTAAAGCAGAACTGAAAAATAATCAGGGGAAAAAGTGGGATAACGACTTGTGGAAGAAGCTAGATTTGGTCTTAATTGTAGATCTACCTGTGTGCAGTATCCGTGAGTCGTCTCATTGAGACTTTTGATATATTATTATCATTATTATTATTGCTATATTATTATTTTTATCAACTTCAATATTATGCATGAAAAGTTGTCCTTTCACTTACTGCAGAGTCCAGTTCTGCTGCCGTCTGCATTGCCACCAGTTTCTCTCTTCTCTTTCTGATAGACGTTTTTAGAGCTTTAATGTTAGAGTGAAGAGCCTGAAATCACCAGACACAATAGGAACTTTAAGAAACGAGGACGGGAGAAATGAAGATAGCAGTTGTGAAAAATATGATTTCTAGTTTAGTTTTTGCATTTTAGATCAACGATAAATTTTTAGTTGCGACTTTGCATGAGATTCTCCAACACTAAAAGGTAAAAGGTTCAGCCTTGAGGGCAAACAAAGATTGTCAAATTTTGTTGTTTGACGTTCACGTTGTCCACAGAACCCTTACCGTGTTGTATCACTGAAGATGACAGGTGAGCAGGTGGCCCGCTCGCTGCATTCCAGCGTGCAACTATTGTATTCAGTAACTGAGACTATTGTTGTTTGACGTTCACGTTGTCCACAGAACCCTTACCGTGTTGTATCACTGAAGACGACGGGTGAGCACGTGGCCCGCCCGCTGCATTCCAGCGTGCAACTATTGTATTCAGTAACTGAGACTATTGTTGTTTGGCGTTCGCGTCGTTGTTGCCGTCCTCGTAATATCCGTTCACTGTCCAAAATTTGCGTGTGCAATTGGTCAAAATCGATCCATGATTTCGCATTACGTGTCGACAACCTCACAACTTCAATAACGCATAATTTTTACGTAATTTTATGTGTTTTCAAGATTTGCAGAAGCTCAAGTTCGTAAAGTCATGTATGAACCGCGCACGTGCAATGTAGTTAACTCAGACTGAATATTAAAAAAGTTAGAGAATGTTTCAGTTCGTGTTTTGTTTACAAATAATAGACGCACTTGATGGCTACAAAATGAACTCGAAATTGTCAGTCAGTCGGTCGCCTCGTACTCAAATTTCTCGTTTATTGTGTGACCAGCGTGGGTATCTATTTGTAAACAAAACACTCACAAGACTCTAACCCTTAAACATAGTATAGCACTTAGTATTTTAATTTTTATTACCAGATCCTATTAACAATCGAATAGAACAATCGGATGCCAAGCTAAAAAATATTATGGGTAATATTAAGATTTCGAGGTTAATTTGGAACAAGACGCTTCACACAGCGTATACTGGGTTGCCTGTGTTTCTGACTGAAGCAAAAATGAATTGCTTTGACAAAACAAAACCTGACTGCACGGGTCGCAATTTACCAAGCGAATTTTATTTTTTTTTCGTGTTATAAGTTTGCAAATATGAATAACTCTACTTGAATACAAATAAAGGAAGTACATATTTATAATAATATACTTCGTCTGGCTCTGTTATAGGATCAACATTAAATGCAATAGTTTTTATCAGCTAAGATAGACGCTTTTGCAGTATCTTTCTGAGAAAGTTTAAAGCTTTTCGCGTCTTTAATTTCTCTAACTTGGGATTAATAGGTCCTAAAGTTAAAACCTTTTGTCGAACAAATCACAGAGCGGGTGATGTAATTCTTAACTTTACATAAGCAGTCTTGCGCAAGAATGCAATTCTCTAACAGGAGAAAACAGGAAAAAAAAAACAGCCCCGTTTTTAGACTGGATTTCCACAGGCAGCCCAGGATTAATTTACACAAGTTTGTTTTTCAAAGGTTGTGTAATTGCACCAAGGGCAATTGCAAATTGGGTATTTTGAAAACAAATTAAGTGAAATTTAATTTTAATTGAACAAGAAATTATGTTTTTATCTATTTCTACTATACATGAAAAGTTTAAACAGGAATGACGTCCGAGCTATGCAAAAAATTAACTTATTCAACAAACCATTATTCATTTGTACTTACAAACCATGTAAACGTGAAAACAAAAAGCAAACTATTCGATCAGCTTCTTAGGTTGCTTTTTACTAGCCGTCACCAAACTCATTCTTGATTAGCCATTAGTAAAATTACTCAGGTGATAACAGAATGTAGGCTCACGTATTACGCCTGCTGCAATCACCTCACGCGAGGTGATTATAGCCGGCGTGAGAACAAGTTTTTAAAAAGAGGGAAAACGCTATTTCGAAAAGTACAAAGGATGCAACTACGTTCCGAATAACACTTTTCAAAGGCAATATAATATGATTATGACAACTGCTGTTCAGTGAAAAATAAAACTCCAGGTGGAAATGTTTCAGATGCTCTTAGCGAATCAGCTCTAAGACGTTTCCAAAAATTTTAAATTTCAAAGTCTTATAAATGTTAAATTTAATAATGTTAATTGTTGGATGTGATTATAGCAATCACGGCTTTTTGACAAGTTTTACTGAGCTGAACCAAAATGTTCATAAAAAATTAACACGTGCTAAGTAAGCTAAACAATTAAGGGTTAGGGATTAGTGTGAGTGGGTAACTTCGTGCATTAAAAAAAATCGAGTTTATTGTCACGCAAGCGCGTGAGTGTATTTGTAAACAAGATGCTCTAGGAGCGTATACTTGTGCCAGCTCGTGGATAAAATGTGAAAGCTTTTGATTTTATTGAGTTGACTGTATACGCAGATATAGCCGCTGTCCAGTATATCAAGTATTACATCAAGTGGCTGAAGACCTCGACACAAAAAAAACACGGGGCAAACCTAAACTTGTGCCGCACTTCGCTGCTGGCACAAGTAATAAAACACGAACTGAAACAGTCTATAACTCTTTTAATAAGCAACCTAAGTTCACTGCATTGCAAGGCACGATACATAACTTTACGTACTTGAAGCAAGACTTCAAAAAAACAGAATCTTTAAATTGATTAAGTATATAATTTTAATTAAAACAAAATAGAAATCACAAATAGCTGTACACGAAGAAAGATTACGACATAGAATCTTTAAAAATTAACGCAAACAGGATGATTTTCAGGAGAAAGTAGCTAAGCATTCAATGAAATAATTTATGCCAAAAGCTCAAACTAAAGCTGTAAAAGAAATTTAACAAATTACCTTGTTTTAAAATTCATCAACAGTCCTTTGGGAAGAATTCGAAAGTTCAATATTTTAATGAAGGATTAAAAGAAATCTACCAGTATTGGAAGTGCTTTCACACGTCGTCGTCTTTGATAAAATAACATAGCCATCTTGTCAAAAACAAGGCATGAAACTGCATATTTTTGCTTCCTTATGTTCGCCACCATAAAATGAACACCAATTTCAATGATTGTAAATCCGGTATTAAGTAAATCTGGCAAAGGATTTAATTCCATTTTAAACTATCAAACAGAAAAACCGAACAAAAACATCGCAACTTGAAGTGCTGCACACGAAACCCAAACTTCAAGCTTGTTTTAAAGGCGGGAATTTTTAAGACGCGCTTCAAAAAGCCCGCCAAATCACTTGGTAATCGCTTCATAAATGGCAACCTTTACTGGAGTATAAAAATTAAAAAAAACATACTGATTTATATATTCAGTGGTTTGGATTATTGAAGACTCGGTCATTTTCAAGCCACGTATTAACACATACATAACATAACTTTATGTTAAGCAAACTAATGAAAGGTCGTGTCGTATCGATCGATACGTCCAACACTAGAAAGTAAACAAAAATATATTTCTCTATGGCGCTACTGTTTATTAGATTTTGTTTAGAGTTTAATTCTCCATAAAGAAGAAAAGTGAGCTTGTATTATATAAGAATGGAAGCTAACTTACTTCTGTAACTATAAAACATAAAAAAACTCTAAACGGATGAAATTCTCTTACCTCTGGAGACTGGAACCCATTTTCTTGCAAGGCTCGCTATAAGATACGTACAAAACATGAGTTAAGATATGATATTTTATCTAATTGCTGGGCTTCACGAATATCAACTTGTTCCCTCACTGTACAATTGAGCTAACCCTAAATGTATTTTAAATAATTCATTGCGACACGTTTGTGATCATCTTTTAAATGCTATATTTATGTGTGATTTAAGTGATGCTCGCTCTAATTGATTTTTAATTTGTTTTTCACGCGCGAGCTTGTTGTTTTTTGTTGTGTGGCGTGTGCCGCGAATGCTGTTTTTTACGGTTTTTTCTGTTGGTTTTCCTTCCTGTACTAATAGAGACCTTTAGATCCGAGGACCAGGACGAGGACGAGGACAAGATTTAACTGCGCGCGCGCTTTTTCCAGCAAACT
>JANCMA020218909.1:0-13071 GCA_024336925.2 Zoanthus solanderi | reverse complement strand
TAGGATATCCAATGCATTTTTGAATGGCACATTCTTTTGATAGTTGCCTCGTTTTCATGTCGAGAGTATGAATAATTGGTCAAAACACAGTAACATACTGGTTTGGTAATGTAAAATGTATATAATGGCAAAAGGGGTTGTTTCAAACAATATTTGAGCAAAATTGTTTGTAAACGACTCTTTATTTAGGCCAGCCTCGTTTTCATGCTCGCAAAATTGTAATCCCTTTAATTGGTTCTTTCAAGAAGTGTTTCGTCGATGGCTCCATATCAGAAAATAATCACCTTATACACATCAACAATCATGCCAAGTTTCATGCTTGTATCACAAAGTGAACAATCGTACTACTTAACAGCTGTACTATAATGGGAAAGCATCATCTGCAGTTATTACATAGGGGCACTTTGTGCTTGTGTTGGGCAAATTACAGTCTGCTGGTGAGGATAATCTTCAGTTATATAGGACATTTTTCATTCCACATCGTTCGAATATACTTCCATCGCTTGCACTACCGATAGCCCCTATGTTCACCAGCAAATGAGAATAGCGTGCACTGCAAAGAGATAAAACGATGCTGAACCACCCATGGAAATCAAAGTACAGTGATCCAGTGTTTGCAGGGCAGTGACATCTTAAATGTTTGCCATCAAGGGCTCCAATGGACAATGAGAAATTCCATTTCTCCCAAAATTTCTCGGCGACATCTTCCCATTCCTTTGCTCTTGACGGACACTGGACATAGATAGGAGATAGAGCGTTCAATATTGCAAGGCATGTTTCTGGGACAATCTTGTTCACTGTAGCATGTCCTAACCGATAACTGAAAGCAATTGTTTGATGAGAATCCCCGCGGTCGCAAGATATCTTAAGATAACTGAAAGTCGTTCTGCCGGTGTAATGGATTCCCGTTTCAAATTTGACGATCAAGGGTCCAACTAAACGCAACAATATCTCAAATACCGACCGTTGAAGACATACAAAAATATTTAAAGAAACTTTGTGCTCTCCCAGTTGCATTTCCCTGGTTAGGTTTGCATACTCTCCTTGTTCTTTTCTTCTTTAAAAAATAGGGCGAACACAAAATCTTTTGCTATACTTCGTCTTTCTAATGTCTTCTTCACATTAACAGCAATAATAAAAGTCTTCTTCTGCAAAAAGCCGTCATGTTGTTTTGGTTCGTGCCGCCAAATCACCAACATATTTATTGTTTCGCGCCACACAAGATAAATCGATTTCATTGGCTGATTAAACAATAGGAAATCGTGCGAACAGGCTTTGAGTGTGTATTGAATTCACATGCGTTCGCTCCAAAAACTGGCCGAAACCGCAAAACCGACCGTAGCTTTTGAACTGTTTGAATTGGCCGCCTGTGAAAGCACTTCATTAAACAACTATCTGATGTTATTATCGAGAGCTTCATTCATAATTTTTCGCAATTGCTTCAAACAACTCAACAAATTTCCATTTACCTTCAAATACCGAAGAAAAAACCGGTGATAACAAAAAGATGGACGATCGATTCATTTGGTGTGCATTTGTCACCCTACCACAACGGTTACAATAACATGGAGTCGAGGCAATATGTGACAGCCAGACGAAAATCGCTCAAAGGAAGATTGAGCCCGCAAGCAACAGCAAGATAAATTTGCGTTCTCCTTCGTCGAACGCATATATCTGTTCTCGTGATCTCGCGAAGCAGTAAAATCATAGTCCATAACTATAGATATTTTTATTGTTCGGTTTCTGCCAGTTTTTCACGTTGTAGTAGAAAGGTAAGCAACGATTAGTCTGTAACTTGTGCTTGGACAAAAATAGAAAGCTTTAAAAGCACCGGAACATTTCTTTACGACGGAGGCCTATTTTCCGTGAGTAGACTGGATCAAAAACGGGGTTTTCGGCGCGAATATTTTACTTGAGCAGTGCGCGTATCACAACGACGGACGCGAAAACTAACTTTGAAGAGCTCAGTTGTAAACAAACCTGGAGCAAAAGTTAGTAATTGTAAGTAAATTATTCACTTACAAAGATTTATTGACGATTTGTTCGGTGCATGAAGCCATTCCTTTGATAAAAAAACTTGGCAGTTCGGGATAATTTCCGTACTGGGGCGTACTGGGTTCTGCTGGGTTAGGATTAGCATTAGCTTTATAGAAAATAGGTGAGATTTTTATGCATAAACTGTCTGCATAATTAAGTACGCCCCAATACGGAAATTTTACCTGCAGTTCTGATAGACCAACACGGAGGCAAAAAGCAGCTTGTAGACCTCCGTGACGATCACCACGACCGCATGACATGTTCAGGTACCCGACATCTGCTGACAGTTTAGTTCTTGTTGGCCTCCGTGACAACAAGAGCGCCTGATGGTTAAGCTCTCTAATGACCCTTGATGACCGTATTTCCGTAAAAATTCAGCAAATGTAGCATTATCGGTGGTATGTCAGAATAGGCGAAAACTTAATTATGGAAATATTTTGATCCGTTTTCGTTAATTCGATTGCTTGCCATGCCGGAATAAAAATCGTCAGTTTCACAGGTAGATTTGGCTACTTAGTTATTGGAAATATTTCGAGAAAGAATCTATCCACACAAGGAGAAGCCTTATGTAAACTGAGCGAGCTATTGTACATACTTTTCCAAATTGGTAAAGGTATTTCTTCCTCTTAGAGCACATTAAAATTTTTTTTGGTTTTAACCGATCATATACTAAAATTCTAGGTCGGGTGGGCAAAATATAAATAATATATATACATATAAATCAGTGTTGATAATTTAGTTTTGTTATTATGATTAAAAGTGTAGGGAAAAGCTAATAAATGAGCGATTGATGTACTATACCTGAAACGAAACTTGTCAGTGATAAGCCAGTATGATTGGGAGCTTGCATACTGACAGGTTCTATGGCCACGTGGCATTTCGTACATGGTCTTTACAGAAAGGTCACTACAGGGAAAAACGTCAAAGTTGGCAATTATCTAGCGACCCAAAAACCCGAAGGATGAAGATAGTCAGCAATTAAAACCGATGAGACCAATGAAAACCCTACTCGAAAACTTTTATTTAACAAAAGTCGGACCGTTGCTAACTTCATACAAACAAAAATTTTAATTTAAAATATTGACAAAGTATAGGTCGGCGGGATCCCTAAAAACTAAGAATTAAAGGCGATAGTAACATAGACGCGCAGAATACAAAAGAAAAGTTTTTAAAATGTAAGACTAACATGCAGCGTAGCAACTAATTAAGTGCATTATATTTGAAATATTTTTTTATAAGCTAAAACTAGCTGTTGCAGTAAGCAAGTGGAGTGCTGCTCGCATATTGTTTATTATTTTTAAAAGCCAGATACCTTGACATTGCTCATGAAAAATATTGCAAAGTCGACAAAGTGTATTTATTTAACATCGATTAAAGGCAGATAAACAATGAACATGTTTACTGACTGTCAAGTTGAAAAGGGGAAGTCAAAAAGTTGGCAAGGTAGCAGACGTGATGGAATGCTCGTTTTCGTGTACCGCTGGTCATTATACTGATGGCTCAGAAACTGCTAAAAAAGTTGAAGTGAAAGCTGGCTTGTACCACAGGTAGCCCAACTCCGTCAAGATTAGTTTCGCTACTCGCCTGGAGGCTCGCAGCAAATACTTTGAGACAATTATAAAATATGTTCTAATTAACACCCTCTTCAGCGCTTTTATTTATAATCTTAAACTGTAATGTTAAATGAGCGGGATTCAATCTTTTTTATAAATTTATATTATTAGTGTGGAACAATTTAACAAAACAATGTGACTCTGAATATTATAAATGTAAGAAAGCATTTTCGATGCTAGAAAACTTTTTCTGTCCGTAGGTTCTAGGTAGCCATATTATAGCGACGGATACATACAAATCTGGACAACCTTGTTTCTCGGTGTAGTTATTTAAAAAGTACAGCAAACCTGCATTACTTTCATTACCCCATCTTTGCATTCTTGGTGCAAATTTTCTCCACACCTCTTTCCCCATTCGTCAACGAAAGAGTCAAATGATTATTGTTAAACAACAAGACACAAGTTTTATAGTATGTTCATTTGTTCGTTTACTAAGCATCTTTACAAGATCTTAAACTTAATTTTACACCGCATTAGTTAGAGTGCGTCTTAAACACTTTACAGTCTCTTTAATAAATAACGTCACTCCTCGAGAGACTTTTCTATGCGTCTTTCGACAACTCTTAAACCATTTATAGCACAGTGATTACATCCTCACAAACTCTGAGCAACCCTGGACATCATAAGGGATGCATTTCGTCAAAATACGAACAAGAATAATTGAAACAAAACTGAAGATAACATCCTAAAGAATTACAATAAATTTCATTTACTTAACGCTTTTAAGCGGTTAAAGAACGGTCAACGTTTCATTGCAATTTATGCAATGCAGTTATCTAAAAATTAAATATTAATCAAACGTAGCTATTCGTCAAAACAAGAAAAAGAAAGCAAAACTGTATGCTATCTATCAAGCTGCCTGTGTACAACTTTCTGATTATAAAACTAACAAATACCGTTTCGTTCAGATAACACAGGAACATTGGGATGATAGAAATAGTCAGTTCTCGGAAATCTGTTCCCTTGCTTTGCAGTGATGTTAGACTCCGAAACCATAATCACATAATCTTTACAAGGCACTATTAAATCTCTGCGGAGTACAACAACTTTTTAAGTACCCATGGTGAACTCTCTGTGACTGTGTCACGGCTTAGTGTGTTAACTGGTATTTTCATAGTTTTTCTCTTCGGATCTAACAACATAAAAGCACTATTAGACGCAAACCGAAATTAAAACCCACACGATAAAATAAACAAGAGCTAATCTACTCCTTGACCCGTATGAGATCGTTATCTTAACTTAATACAAAAACAAAAACATCCTCAATTAGTAAAGATAGCATTGCGATCAAAACTTACGGTTTACCAGTACCACCTAGCACTTCACTATCTAAGAATCAAAATTTTGACTCTGCGTACATTTTGCCAATAAATCTATTGGTGAGCTCAATGCATGTTTAAAACGAATAAATGCAATTGCTGCTTAAAACTCGTGCAAGATGATAAAACTTTAAAACCTTATAAAATCTTCAACAATTATAAAGTTTTAAAAGATTTACAAATTTTGCCATCTTACAACAGTTTTTGGCAGCAATGACATTTATTTGTTTTGTTTTGTACCAAACTGTAAGGGACAACTTCATTAGATCCATGCATTTCCATGGTCGAGGGTTTTTAAGCACAGCTGCACGAATTAGCAACAATGCCAGGAATTTTTTCCATTTTGATGCTATCGTTTTGGTCAAAGTACAACACACTAATGGCAGACATTCTGTTTGACGAGCAGCAAAATTTTATATTCTTATTCACTCGTCCGATCATTTGTGAATGGATTTTATCATTGTTGTAAAACAGTGGACATTCACCCGCACAATAATTTGCCTCGAAGCGTTTTGGGGCAATGATCCAATCCCAATTAAAGCTGTCAAAGTCTACAACCAAGCTGTAAAGGCAACAGTTTTTCTGTTTTGTCGATGCATCACATTTCTTAACTTCTCGAGGAAAACGGCGATCTTCACGTTGATCTTTGACGTAAACCTCAATGAATGGCTGAAAAGTATCATCTTCACCCGGCTGAACAATGGTAACATTTGTGTCTTTAATTTCTACATCGAAGCCAAAGTTGGTCTTCGGATCATGAAACCAATCAGACACAATTTTCTTTACTTTGAAATGGTGCCATCCTTGTGAAAGTCTAATATTTCTTGAGGCGACGTGTGTTCTGTTTGGTGTACCATTGCGCGATGATAAAGAGTACTTGTATAGATTGATTCTTGCTGTTTTCTTTCTATTCTGTTTGGTTGTTTTTATGTATACCCACTGTTTCGCCCGCGCAACTCTCATTTTTGTCGCCTTGGACGAAAACTTGAAGTAGCAGCACTTCGGTCTACTGCCCCGAACTTTTTGAGCCACTGCAAAAAACGAAAAAAAGAAAAAGTGAGACTGGATTGCTTCTGTACTTCAGACAGGTTTCACTGAGTGAGATTCTTATAGATGAGCGATTTATTTAACAAATAAAGAAGCATTAGCTATGTATTAATATAGAAATAAAAAACGAGCCCACGCGCTCTGTTCAGTTATAGAACCACTTGTGAATTTTAAGTTCACGAAAGAAGTGCTGAGAGAAAAACGAGCCGCTAGCGAGTTTTTCTCGCACTTCTTGAGTGAACTTAAAATTCACAAGTGGTTCTATAGCTGAACAGAGCAAGCTGGGCGAGTTGTTTTTATTTCTTTTACAAAATAAGCTACCAGACGTGACGTGTGGAAAGCAATAAAACCACTGTGGTTTTATTGAGAATTAAAACAACGTTGCATAGCCAATCAGAGAGCGCGTTATATCTGCTTTATTTTTTAAACTGCGATAAAACATGGGCTTTTGACCCGTCAGAGTGAGCGTACGGTTCTATTTATATTTCTAGTAATAGCTATCGCAAAGTACCAACGAGCAAGACAAAAGCTGGCATGAGGACGATAGAACTGAGCTGTGCAAGTACTAGTACTGAGAACTGGCGCTCTCATTTTACTATTTGAAAAAAAAAAAAAACTGAAATATCTCAGCGTGTAGGTGTGAAAACCATTCGAACATAAAGAATTTTCTTGCAACATTTGTTTTGCCTATTTAAAAAATAGGCAATCTTGTCAGATAAAATGTCTGATAAAATGAATAAGCCGCTGTTTAACTATGCTGCCTTGACCTCACAAGGTTAATGCACTATGATTGGTCCATTCGAAGACAAAAGGCCTCTTTGGCATTATATCATAAAATCTTACATTAGTTACATCTCTCCGAATCACTCGAGATTTTTTCTGTTTGCCTCAACCTCGCACGGGCTCTATGATGTTGCCGGCTGCCTCGTTGGCAATATAATGCATTAGAGTGGTGGCCAGTGGGCGAACGGACTCCGTCTATTAAGTAGTTATCAAATTCCAATATTTAACTTTTGAAAAAAGCTTCAGCTAATTTCATTATGCCTTAGGGCCCTTTAGGGAATCGGAAATTCTTTGAGAATTAGTCTTGAGAAAGCAAGAAGTATTCTTTATAAGCCATAAAGGTATCACAAAATTGACCACAACCCTTAGAATAACATGATTAGCGGAAAAATTCCAAGATTTTAAAAATGTTCATAGTTTTGTTTAGGCACAGGAGAAGCGGATCGAATTCCGATGCTTAAGGTAATGTGTATGCTACCGTATCAAAATACACGATTTTTAACCTACAAAAGTGAACATGCGAAGCGCTGATACACGAGCGATTGTCATTATAAAAGTTTTTGTGATAAAATATAAAGTTTTGAAAGCCAAACTACCGACCGAAATTTCAAGGTTTGAGCAATAGCATTAAGGTTTACACTGCAGTTCCTGGCCGCCTCCATACGAATGTTACAACCACTTCCGTGCACAACGCCAGCATCTGTTCGCACTTTAACCGATAGCTATCAACAGTTTCGTATAATATTGGTAGACACATGAACCTCAAAAAAAAATGATTTCACTATTTATTGGCGCGACAGACCGAAATCACTTTCTATATATTTGGTAAGTATATTTGTTTTGCTTAGCAACAGAAATCGGTACTTTATTCATTCAATTTTTATTATTGCAAAAGCCGAGTTTGCACTATTATTGCATGCAAACAATAGCAGACTATCAGAACTCAAACGTGGCCGCTTTGTGCATGCAAAATAATTTTTATTTTACATAATAACTACAGGGACCAAGAAAAAAAAAAGGTGACTTTTTTACCACTTGACCTTTTCTCAAGCTTATAGAAAAGAATTTGTCTTGTCTGGATGCCCACAATTAAACCTGTTTCATTTTTTGTATTGGTACTCAATCTTTCATCCGTCGGCAAGACAAAAAAATAAAAACTCCATATAGGCATAAATTGGAAGTTTTTAGAGATATTTTCTTCAGTTATCAGAATTAAAAGATACAATCTTCAAAACAAAAAACCTCGAAAATGTTCTGACATGTTGTGAGATAAGTCTAAATCTGACATATCAAGGAAACAATACTAAACCGAGCTCAGGAAAAAACAGAATTTTGCTCTGATAAAAACCATATTTTTTTATCTTTATATTTAAACACAAAAATCAAGTTTACATGCCCAAAACCATGGTAAAAACATATTTCTTTATGATAAACACCTTAAATACCTGGTTCTGCAAACGAAATGACTCTTTCTAATTTAGCCTTTGCCTGGTAATCATCCCCTTCGTCTGTAGTTTGCTTTTCAGGGCCAAGTTTAAGCGATTTGGATTCCAACCACTGCCTCAACGGAGGGACATTTAGTGGAATTTTGTGCCTAGATATATTTGGTGGACTAGACAATCCCAGTTTGCTCAGTATCTGGAATTTGATGTTCTCTAAACGTACAAATCTATCTTGAATGTCTTCATCTTTAGCGTTAGAAAAGCGAAACTTGCCGGTTAGAAATGCAAAAAGCACTAAACTCTTTAGCATGTCTGTTCTCTTCCTGTGGACTGAGCGAGCTCACAAACTGCGACTGACTGCACGGGGTCAATGTGCGAGCACTAATTTCAGCCCAGCAAGTGATTTCAGAAGAGGTCAGTTTCAGAGTTAATTCATTAATGTCAATGACATAAAGAATTTAACACAGTGAAATACAATACGTTTTATCGTTGCAAAATATATTATTGCACCATCAACTACAGCAAGGATTAAACAGTTTCATTTTTCTAAGTGTTTTTAAGGTCACAATTCTAGAAATTCTTTAGGAGATGAATTGTGAAAGATAAAAAAATCATCAAATGTTGTTTAGTAAGGATTGTAAATCAGCACTATATGCAGTATAACGGTATAAATATTCGTTATCACTCTAAATATTTTGCGCTTTGAAAGGAAATCTGAAGTCTTTGATAAACTGTTACGTTGTTAGAGATAAACAAATTTTAATCTTTTTTTAATGGTATTTAGTAATTCAAAAGTATCTGGAAAATTTACGAAAGAAAAGTGTTGGCTTACATATCTGTCACTGGAAAACCATAATAAAGTAAAATTTAAAAACAATCTGGGATACGAATTTCCAAAAACAACCAGTTTAACTTTCCGAGACCTTATAAAACTACCAAAATAAGTATAAAGCTGAAATGGTTAAAAATTACAAACAAATCGATACATTAGCTCTGACATTTTTAATTTGTTGTGTAATTTTTTTAGAAGGGTATAATTACATATACATGCAGCAACAGTTTTGAAAATATGCCAGTTTAAAGGTCATTTGCTATGACTATGAAATAGCTAAGCCCTTCAATTAAAGACTAAATCTTTTTCCATTTTTTTTTGTTCAAAAATTTTATTAATTCAACATAAAAAAAAAACGATTAAGAATGAATAGAAATGAAATGCGCAAAACGAAACATTAGTTATATTTACTAATTCGGATATTTCGTGCGAGCTTTTCAACAATCATAGATTAATTAGAAAGTTTAGTGCAAATACAAAATCATAGCCACTTAACATACGTGAGACAAAGTCCTTGATAGTAAGGTTTGCCAGGGAAAGAATGAGGATAAAAATCGCCTTGATTACATTTCTATTTGAATGAGAAGCAATTAAATAGCTTGGAAGTGATTAATTTATGGCATAGTGTTTTCAAGACTTTGAGGAAACAAGAAAGTTGCAAAAATTGCAAAAAAAGTTTTTAACACTCAATAGCACATTTTGTTCTAAACATACACTCTTTTTTTTTATAAGAACATCGAATTTTTCGATTGAGGCTGAACGTTCTTAAATATTTTCGGGATATCAGCCTCAAATGTTCTTAAACATGTTCTTAAAATATCTTTACTGATTTTAGACAATATAAATATTACATGTACCGTATGTGGTACATTTGTGTATACATCGTTTGTACATCAACATGTAAAATTGTTATCTGCGAACTTTATTCAAGAAGCCCACCGAAAAGCAAAGTTTTTAACAACACTGAATTATTTGCAATAGGTTATCATAATAAATAAATGATCTTCACCTTTTCTCAACCTCAGCATGTTCTTAACATGTTCTTAAATTTTTGGCGATTTTCAGCCTCATGACTCATGTTCTTATATAAAAAAAGGTTGTTATAAAGAAAAAGAGTGTACTTTGTAATTTATATTTGAATGAGATACCTTTTAATTTTGATAAAGCGAGTACTGATCCTATTAAATTACCAGATGGTTCACATCTGAATGCCTCTTATATGCAGAAAAACTTGTCCTTGTCTTCCACTTGGCTTCAGGAAAATGGATGTTGAATATTAACCCTAAGATTATGATTTTCGAAAAGAAATGTAGAAAATCTACAATAGACGGAAACTGAAGTATAAGCTCTTTATCTCTGGTAACATTATCGATATTTCTAATAACTACACTTACCTAAGGGTTAGTTTCTCTTCAAATGGAAATTTTAGCAATCATAAGATAAAAGCAAAAGAAAAAACTAGAAGATCAATCTTTGCCACTCGTTGTTATCTTGACTTCTCACTGTTATCAGTTTATATTTGTAAAAAAACGTTTGATTCGTTATTCGCACCCATCCTCTTATATGGATCAGAAGTATGGGGAGCATATGATATAGCTGATAACATTTCTTATGAAAAAGATATTATTGAAAAAACACATATTTATATATTTCTGTAAACTCCTTTTTTACAGATGTTCAAGTGTAGGTTGTAGGAACGAAATTGGTAAACTGCCTCTTCAAGATATAATCAATATTAAGATTATCAAAGGCCTCCCAAACTATAACATAGAAAATCAATGTCGAAGAAATTAAAAATGCACTCAAAAGTCTATATTTTCCAATATTCTAGCTAAAACTTTACAAAAGATTGAAATAATGTGGATTTTTTGACGTTTTATCAAATAAGCAAAATTCAAGGTCCCAGGCAAAGTCTGAGGGTTTTGTCCTGTTGAAGTTCAAAACCTGGAACGTATATCATTATTACACTTCGTATTTATATATTCAGAAGTTTCTGTGCTCGCGCTCATAGTAAGCTCAAATATATATCGAACGTTAAAAAAGTAGGCAAAACACTTGCGAACGGTAGTACTGAACTCTATCAAACGTTCATCTAACTAAGCCCGAGTTAACACCACAAGTGGCGTCTAGTTGCTTTTTTAATTTCCTTTTTTATGTTTCTATATTCTGGCATCTGTGTTAAGACTAGTGTATTACTACCAGTTTAGAATTAAGCTGGTAATTTGTTGAATGTTAAAGATTTTGTTTGGTTACACACTGTGTAAGTTACAAGCAACAAAGTACATATAATATAAATAGAACATACGCTTACGAATTTAGCTCGCATCGTGGGGGGGATAATTCCTGGATCCACCCCTAAAACTCTTCAGCTGTCCTGGTTGAATCGAAGAACGCACTACCACCAACGCAGCAAAAGAACTCAAAGTCTCAGTTCCTACGAAGCAAATTCAAAGTTGATACAGTAAAAGTCAAATTCTAATATCGTAATTTGTACGTAAAATATATAATAATAAGGAACACGCGATTGTTAATCATTTACGACACGTGCACAATAATAGGCCTCTATCAGACATTGAATTTGGGAAAACACAAGTTTGAATTTTAAATCAAAATTTAATATGATAGATAAATGCTTTCCAAAAATACATATCTCTAGATACTGGTATTCCTAGTACTGGCAAAATTGTGGTTAAAAACTGCCCATAAGTCAAGACTAATTTAATTTTTCGAAGCACGGACCCGACCGACCTTGTGTCAGGAAAAATGAAAAAAAAAAAAAAGAACGATTTTTTCAAGAAAAACAATAACATTGATATAAAAAACGTTCGAAGTTTTAATTTTAAAATTTTCTTAGCAAAGTCCAAAATCCGACAGCTTCTAAATGCGGAGAAAACAAAGCTTAATACGCTTCCGTAATAAACGCATGTGTTTTTTGCATTGGATTGCCGATCAAAATGAGGAAAACATCGCAAATATACTTGTAATGAAATCACTTGATGCACATTTACAATTTAATAATTTTATACACGAAAAGCTGTTTACTTTTTTTTGAAAAATAAGATCTTTATCTCAATCATTCCTCGATTCTCGCATCTGGCATCTTTAGGTTCACGAGCCGACCCGGCTAGGCGAGTTACCCAACCTTCAACTGTTTACATGGCAAAAAGCGACCCGCCTAGGGGGGTTACTCGGCATTGCAGACCGACCAGGTAACCCTCCTTCGCGGGCCACCCCACCTATGGTGAAAACGCAATGCTGAAAAAGTAAGAATTTAAGCCTGCGTCACACTAGCGACGTAAGCACAAGGGCAAGGTGGGTACGCATGCGCAAGAAAAAGGGAAATTTTGTTTTTCTTGTGTTTGTCTTCCGCTTGTGGTCGCGCTTACGTTTTGTCACTTCACACTAAAATATTTCTGACACAAGCACAATCGTAAGCGCAAGACAAGCACAAGAAAAACAAAGTTTTCTTTTCTCTTGAACTTGCGCTTGCGATTACGTTGCTGGTGTGAAGCAGGCTTTAGAGCAGGGTTGCCCGCCTAGGCAAGTTATCCGGCTGTGCTGGTTGACCCACCCTCTGTAAACAGCCACTTTAGCATTAATATTATAATAAAACTTAAAATAACATGCTGGTGTCACGCAAATTTTAAACTGCAATTTTGGAATTTTCTTTCAAACAATTTTCAAAATCACTAGTTAAAACCGCTTTTGAGCTAAATTTGTTTTCTCTTTTTTTATTGATTTTTATTTCTTGATAAAACAAAAAATGGCAAAAAGCTGGTCTGTTTGCGTGCTAGTTTGTTTGCTGGTTTGTTATACAACAACAAAAAAACGCGGAGGCGTCTTCATGTCTGCTTGACACATTACGAGATATCTAAAAAGGTTCCTAAAAAAACTTTACTTGCCATTATTTAGTTTCAATTCTGGCACTCCATTCTATTTTATTATTGTAGAACCAATTTCTTTTTGTTTTTTTCCAACCGACCGAACCTGAAAATTAA
>JANCMA020218803.1:0-13072 GCA_024336925.2 Zoanthus solanderi | reverse complement strand
AATAAATTTCCACCTTCTTACTCTTATTTCGTGACTAATTGGTCTCATGCTTGCTCTTTGTAATAATTCTGTTGTTGAAAGTTAGAGGTTGTTAAAATCTAAAAGCCTGATCCTAAACAAAAAGAAACAATGGAACTATTTTGTTTAGGAATTTTTTAAAGATTCAGGGATTTTCCACTTTTGGTTTCCCAATAAGAGAATTTGCTTGTTGCTAGTTAACGAGTTTGCTGCCCTTCCAAAGTGACAGCATAAACATCGCCTTGCTTTTTATATAATTGTTGCTTACTGGAAGTTAAATCACATTTGGATTATTTGGTCGGTTTTATGAAAGTCGTAGTTCATAATTCCTCTGGAAGAACTATTAAATTGCGGAGCTAACTCTCAGAAGCAACTGGTTTCTACAGTAACGTCAACTTCACGGAAGAAAAAATGAGTCGGTATGGGAACTGAAAACATTCTTTCCGACAATGCGTAATTTGCGTTTTCCGTGCTGTGTGGTTAATTTGTCCAGGAAGCTACTTGATCAGCCTGGGCTTCCTATTAATAGCTTAGTATGTAACAGTACAAGAGTGGTAAGACATTTTTAAAGATTTAACTTTAAAGATATTCGGTTTAGTCTTACAGGATTGGTATTTTCTTATTTTGCACTCGCTCTGCATGGCTTTATCACCTTTTCAGCTTTTAAGACAATTTTTACCATTTCGTTAAAGAACTTTAATAAGCAGTCTTCGTTCACTATAAAAAATTCGCGCTTGCAATTGGTTAAATATCGATCACGTGATTTACGTTTATCTTTCACTAACCGGTACGACCATGGGGTTACAAATTACGACCATTGTTTCTTGGTTTAAACTCACGGCTTGAATTGTCCGAGTCTTCAATTGAATTCAAACCATTGCTTATGAATCAAATGATTTTCATCGAACTTGACAAGATCACTTCAAGATGGTGATTTTTGGTCGGTACTTAATCGGGGATGACGACGTGTGAAAACACTTCAAATACTGGTTGAGTTCCTTTAATGTTTTATTAAAACATTGTACTTATACTACCCAAGCAACCGCTGATAATTCTAAAACAAGGTATTTGCTACATTTCCTTTACGATTTTATTTCACCTTTTGACAAATTTCAGTGCATTCCTCGCTACTTTGTCCTGAAAATTATCTTCGCGTTAAGTTTTAAAAGTTCCATTTCAATTTATTTTTCTTCATGTACAGCGTTTGGGAATTTCTGTTTTGTTCTATTTGAACTTTCGTACTTTTTAATTTAAAGATATTCTTATTTGTACAAACTCGTTGAATTAGTCTGTATTGCGACTTGCAATGCAGTGAACTGAGATTGCATGTTTAAGTATAATTAAGGGTTAGTTACTGGATGTAAGTAGTTTGTTTACATATACACCCACGCGCTGACAATATAATGAACGAGAAATCTCAATAATGAACGAGGCGAAAGCCGAGTTTTATTGACTGTCGAAAAATTTAAAAAAAGTTAAATTTCAAAAAGTAAATTCACTTCACAAACCAGAATAATTTGCACTGCAATTTTTTAAAATGGAGAACAGAATTGGTAGCGGTATCGACTATCGACATGCTTCCGGTAACAAACGTTATTTAACATCTCACGGCCAAAAACTTTGAGGTCCCCCTGTGTATTTAATGGTTAAGTTTAAGCCCGTGTCTCGAATATTCACTTCTACTAAAAGGCCTTGAATAATATAGACTGTATGTTAAAACAAGGCGCTGCACACTGGGTAGCCTGTGTTCACCACAGCGGAGAAGTGTTTACAGTTTCCTGGCGGCACGAATCTGTTAACTCATAATGGAGGGCGGATTGCTTTGATTCTTATCGATAAAAAGTACTACCAACATGAATGATACCGCAATGGATCGGTCCCATGGATCGTGCATATAAACAAGTAATATTTTGCCACAGTAACAGATTTGTCTTAAGAGATATCAACCTAATATAAGAAAGACAGTTGCTGCATTTGAGTTGTTACATGTCGTGTTGAATGTTTTGTAACATTGTGCATAAAAAGTTGTTACATTTCGCGTCAGTTGTTACAATTTGTGGCTTAACAACGTTGTAAAGACAGTTTTTACATTTTGGGTTGCTACATTTCGCGTCAAAAACGTGTTACGGTTTGCGTCAAAAGTTGTTACATTTTGCGTCAATATTACATGTTGCGTCAAAGGTTGTTACATTTTGCGCGTAACATATGCTTGTAGTTCGTTGATAAAATGTAGTGCAAAGTCACGTGATTGATTTATCAACGAAGGTTGCTTACTGAATAACTTTCAAATAAGTGCTTGAAGTAAGTATGCAGATTTTAAATTGCTATGTTTTCGTCCTTTTAGATAACCAGATAAAGGTTTTAGTATTGAAACAGTCCTGTTAATAATTTTTCATTTTCTCAATAGAAGTGTTTGTTATATCAAAGCTAGTTCTGCTTCTGGTATTAGAAACTACATTTTTTATAAGCAACTGAAAATTTGAAGTTGATCCAAAATTTGGCAAAAATTGTGCCAACTTTTTCATTGTTTGGGTATCAAGAATTAACTAGACCCCGTGAAGACGTAAACTGGGAGGCTACCTGAGCGATGTCCTTTTGTCCACATTCACTAGTCTAGAGTCTTAAGTTAAACTTTCAAAACGAGTCTAGTAGGGCGAATTTGAATGTAGACACAAGAATATTAAAGAATATTCAAATCGCCGCCATTTTTGTATATGGTCTATGTTGAAAAAAAACTGACAAAATTTCTCAACTTTTGAGCCAATTATTAAGAATGGTAATCTCTATGGGGAATATAATAACTAGCAAGATTTGGGATGAATAATGATAATCCGAAAGAAACATACCTCGAAAATACAATTTTTAAAACAAAAAGTTCTTCAACATTATATGACTTAACATCCGTCCATTTGAGCCACTTATTGTGGAAAAAAACTATCTGAATTGGACAGTCAACAGCATTGTTTTTTTTTTCCAACTCGGGCTGAATTTCGTAGTTATCTGTTCTGAGAAAAAACTTTTTGATTGATCCGCTCCATTGAAAACTGGTCGTTTTCTTTAGTGCTTTATCCTTAAACTCCAACATAACCTTAAACGAGTGCACCGCACGCCATCGCCATGTTAAACTTACGATCAAACAAGAAATCAAAACTCAACTGTCAAACATGATAAAGAACCACACTCGAGCACGGGCGATAGGAAACGCGAGATTTATGAAATAGTCATTCTCACCTCATCTGTTGTCCATTGCCTTGTTTTAAATAAACCGCCTTATGCACCAGTCAGTTGAAACCCCCACCTCCCACCCTCGGGCCAGGGTCTCGGATGGGGGAATGGACGCTCTTTTGAACACAATTGTTGTCCAAGGGGGTGGGGTTATTGACAGCTATTGAACCCCCACCTCGACATACAGTAGATGCAATGAAATTTCTGTAATATTTGAAAATTGGAATAAATACCATGTAACTGCCATACTGTAACTATCTGAACATCTGGTGAGATCAGTTGCCTCGGCGAACATTTTGAGTTAGATACTTGACAGGATTTTTATTGATGAGGTGTTCGATAAAGTTTGGTTATGACATCGCGTTACCTCTGCCTGAGAGTCCACCCTGTATACCCGGCATGATGCCATATACCCGTTAGCTGCAAAATGCATGGTACTTCAGTAATATGCTCGCATAGACACAACATCAAACAACGGAGAAAGGTAAGGTTCGTATTTTGATTACGTAAATGGAAAGACAAACATTGACCTTGTCTTCCTATTAGAGTTACTCTTATGTTTCATCAGAAACACAGGTTTATTTGTAATTTTATTTTTCAAATCATTGCATTTGAAAGATTGGAACAAATAAGTTTGGGTCTCAAACGATTCTAAACAAGAATTGTTAAGAAGAAGATTCCTTCAAAAGAATTCTAAAGAAGGATTCTAAAAAAGAATTCTAAAAGAATTGTCATTTTTTGAAATTGTTTACTTGCATGCTAGAAACTTTTGCCATGGTCCCCAGAACCTGGGGGAAATGACGCTATTTGAAACCTTTTGACTGAAAATTTGATGATGATGATGATAGATATACAGGTTCTCCAATCGGGGCTTTTCAGAACCTGTTTACAAATATACACAGCTGAGGGTCTTAGAAAGTTTGCTAGTGCAGCTCGCATATTAAGGCGCAACTGGCAGCCGATAAGAAGTGCCCTCAGTGGAAGAAACAGACCACAACACCGGAATCACGACCCTACTCTTTGCGACAAGTGTGTGGGTTCTTTTAAGTCCCTCGACAGAGAGATCAAGAGACTGGACCTACGGTTTAACGTTCTTATCCGAGAAGACGTGAAGGTCTAACCTTTTGCAGATGTTAGAGCAAAGGAAGCACCTTCTCCTCAATTATTTTAAGACCCTGAGTGGTGGTCTGGCCGGGAATCGAACCCGAGCCTCCGCACAGCAGACTGGCGCCTTACCAACTAGGCTAACCAGGCGGCGGTAGGTCGCGTGTTCGAACCCTGGCCGGACCAGCACTCAGGGTCTCAAAAACAACAGAGGAGAAAGTGCTGCCTTTGTAATTTCATTTCAAATGGTTGGACTTTCAAGTCTTCTCGGACAAGTTTATAAAACTGTAGTCCCCGTCTCATATGAAAATGCGTGGGACGTCATTCAACCCGAGTGGTCTTCCTGAAAATAATCTTCTAATTGACAATTGATCGATGAGACCACGTAAATAATTATCGACAGAAGTCAAATAAAAGGAACCCAACAGCTCAAACTGTTTGTTTACTTTACTGACTCGCAGGTTCGAACCCTGGCCGGACCAACCCCAGGGTCCTAAGAATAACTGAGGAGAAAGTGCCGCCTTTGAAATCAAATCTGGAAATGTTTAATAATTTGGACTTTCTGTTTTAATATTATCTAACTGATTTTTCTTTATTTTCATTTTTATATATTTTTTCTATATATATTTTTTAAAATTAAACGTATACTATAAATTTTTTCATTATAATCTAAAATCAAATATTGAAATAAAACATTTTTATTAATAATTAATTAGACCTGACTAAACTTGCGTATGACCTTTGACAATAATAAAATTCAATAATTCAAGTGCGAAGCACAATAGCTAGCTAGCTAGCTAAATCCTTTACGAGCCAAGTGGCCCATGAAGCCGGCGCTTATCTCCGGTTTCTGTAGTGTTAAGCAGATGAGAGTCTTTGACTCCCCCTGGATGGGACACTAATCCATCGCAGGTTAGCTCCCAGCAGACGCTTGTACTCATTTACCTACCCTGGAAGGATGGAAAGCTGAGTTGGCTTAGGATGAAAAGAAGGTTGCACAAATTTTCGAATCTCGGTAAGCCGGGGATCGAACCGGGAACCTTGTGGTCGGAAGGCAGAGATCTTACCAACTGCGCCAACCTCGCCCGCCATTAAAAATTGGTAAACTTTGAACAAACTTTGAATTCGGAACTGTATTTTAAATTTGGAAACTTTCCCGGAATTGGGAAATATTAAAAATGGAAATGTCTGTCCCTTCGCGGCTTTCGTACTCCCTGTATTCTAGTCAGGAGTGCTAACCAATGCACAATCAAAGACCACCACGCTGGCAACGTAGCAGTTTTCATTAAATTCTGCAATTTTATGTTTTACTTAGTTGGGTTTTCCGTTCCAGCGTGATACTCAAAAGGGTAAGTTTATTTGTAAGGATAAATGAAGCGAAAGATTGTGAAGGCGGGCATGCATATGGTTGGCGCAGTTAAGTAAGATCTCTGCTTTCCGACCGCAAGGTCCTCAGTTCGATCCTGGCTCTGCCGAGATTTGAACATTTGTGTGACCTTCTTTTTTTGCCTAAGCTAACTCAGCTTTCCATCCTTCCGGGGTAGGTAAATTAGAATCAGCATCTGCTAGGAGCTAACCTGCGATGGATTAGTGTCCCGTCCAGGGGGAGTCAAGGACTCTCATCCGCTTAACACTTCAGAAACCGGAGAGAAGCGCCGGCTCCATGGGTCACTAGGCTCGTAAAACATTTAGCTTTTTTCCTTTTAGGAGAAGCTCTTCTGTAAGACTGATTTGAATAAACTCTCATCTTATTCAACTCTGTCCATGTAATGAGCGATTGCACTTCTATATTTCAGAGCGTTTGTAAAGCTCAGGCTTCCCTCACGGGACGAACCTGTGAAATTTGACATTTAAAATTTTATCTTGTCTTTTCATTCTATCTCCGTTGTCAGATGTTATTGAAATTTCTTCAGAGCTTAACCTGTTGTAGATATGCACAACAATTTACAAGTTTTACAGCTCTCTTTCAAAGGGGAGCAGGGCACGCGCCAAAGTTGTGATGCGGTATGGTTGCCACTTGGATTGCATGTGAACAGAGACGCAAGATGCAATTTATCGTTTGAGTTTCAAGAACTTCTGAGAAGAAAGTGTGTACAGCCACCTTAAGTTTTAGACCTCTTTACAAACACATGGTAGAAACAAACTGCTTCCATTACTCCATAATAACATACTTAAAACTGGAGACAGATTTTTTAATGTAAAAAATGAATTTAGTTAATAACATTTCATTTGGATCTCTCGACTTTGTTGTTTAAACTCTTCACAAACTCTTTGTTTATTTGTAAGGAAACATCTCCTTTGAGTGGAAGCCTAGAGCCAAGATTTGAACTGATTTGTGCGACCTTCTTTTCCGCCAAAGCTAACTCAGCTTTCCATCCTTCCGGGGTAGGTAAATGAGTACCAGCATCTGCTGGGAGCTAACCTGTGATGGATTAGTGTCCCATCCAGGGGGAGTCAAAGACTCTCATCCGCTTAACACTACGGAAACCGGAGATAAGCGCCGGCTCCATGGGCCACTAGGCACGTAAAGGATTTAGCTCAACAGCGTGTTGTTGCATTCAGTAATTAAATAACAATTCACGAGTTTTGTAAATATACTCCAGAACATGATTTGTTATCATGCATACCTTTCAAACAACGGGATTATGTCTCTGTATCGATATGGATATGAAAAGTGCTTAAGAAGCATTCAAGCCCCGCCATGCCTTCAACACTGCTTCTTTGATTTGTTTTAAACACCCTGGGAACTGAAAAGCCTCAGCTAAGTGGGTAAATCTCTTTTTTCTACTCAAAAATTTGCTTTGCATTCGGCATCCCCTATTTTGTCAAAATCAAATTGTTCATAATCATATTCAAATACTGGGCTCTTTAAATAGTATTCGTTATACAAAAGCAGAAATTCTTCACCTGAAATACTGTTTTCATCAAAATAATAAGACAAAGCTTGATGTAAGTCTTTAAAAGACATTACTGTGTACCTCTGCTTTACTCTCTGTCAACTGTAATTTTCTGCTGGCATTTGTGGTGATTTCGATGTTGTTTTGCTTAATGAATTGCATTTGGTACCTGAACCACGTCCACAACCTAGTTGAGTTCTCGTGGGCCAGCTAATCAAAAACGTCTGGTGCTTAAGTTCCCTTTCTATGAGTCAGCAACTGCAAAGCTGTTTGATGTAGAGAGGGATTGCATTCAATCACACAACTAGGTATAATTCCATGGGGAATGGCCAGGTAGAAAGATGGAATGGAACTATTTTGAAGGGAATTACGACATCTTTGAAATCTAGGAACTTCTCAGAAAAACACTGGCAGGAAGTTCTTCCAGGTGTTCATCGTTCAGTTCGCTCACTGTTGTGTTCTGCAACCAGTGAAACACCATATGAACGCTTTCTTCCCTTTCCAAGAAGATCTTCATCTGGGACTTTAGTGTCATCATGGCCACAATGCCTGGGCCAGTTTTACTGAAGCGAAATGTCTGCTCTAACAAGTTTGATTCATTGGTTGAAGAAAATGAGCTACTTCAAGTGAAACCACATTATGCTCATGTGTTCTTTTACAATGGAAGATATACTACCGTTTCTGTTTGACAGTTGGTTCCCAAAGGTCAGTCTAAAACACCCCAGCAAACAGAGACAGCAGTTGAAGGTCTATCAGACAACCTAGAACTAGAGAGACCAGCTCAAAGTTTAACAGACAATCTAGAGCCACGTCTCCGCTATCCAGTGGACAGGCTCAATCTCTGAAGAAGGGGTGAATGAAGTGGCCTCAGGTTGTGTATACATTACTTTGTTACAATAATAATGGTGATGGTGGTGATGATGATGATGGTGGTGGTGATGATGATGATGGTAATGGTGATGATGATGATGGTAATGGTGATGATGCATGATGGTGATGGTTTTGGTGGTGAAGGTGATAATGATGGTGGTTTTGATGGTGGTGATGATAATGATTTCATGATACTAATGGTAATGATTATTGTCAGTGATGATAATGATAAAGATGGTGTTGATGATGATGTTGATGATGATGATGGTGATGGTGATGATGTTGATAATGGTGATGGTGGTGATGACAAAATTAAAATAGTTAATTTCATTGTCAGTGTACTAGTGTACTCTATGTGTTTAAATAGCCAGAAGAAAAAACAAACTTGATTTTGATATTTTATGGTCTTACCAAGTGCAATGCTAAAATGTTTTGATTTTCTGGCAGATATGTGGGTTTAGCTGATAATGAAAGTACAGGCTTCAAGGTATTTGATACGTTTTCAACTTATAGCCTCCATAAGCATCTGGGCTAAATTTAAACAATATTTTTAAAAACACATGATGATGATTCCATTTTCATCAGACCTGTGTGAACCCTGTGAATTGAGGTGGCCTGTTTCATCCCATAGCCATTACCTAAGTTCATGCCTTCTCGCCATCCTACTCGATCATAAGCATCTTCTTTCTTCAAATCAGTTTTTTTACTTGCATTCTCTGTGATCTCTTTGGCCGTTCTCTCTTTCTCTTACTAGCCACAATGTGTGTTTGTGTGTCATGTAAAATGTCTTCGTCTATCTTGTGGTAAAGATGGTATCCCTAATTAGTAGGCCATTGCCCAGCAAGAAATGGCTTGACACCTAAATAAAGTCATCATCATCATCTCATGTCCATACTATCGTATTCCATTTGATTTTGGCAACTTATCCAACGTCTCATTTAGTCCTAGCATGTCCACTAAATCTAAAATGCTTTTCTTATCCTTCATCTTTACCCCGCACATTGCTCTTACCATAGCTCTCTCAGGCCTTCACAAGATCACAAATTCTTTCGCCCTCAAGCACAAAAAAGAGTATCCGTTAGTCCTTTTCCTGGTGATAAAACCTCAAATTGCATCTCAGCTAGATTTACCGTAGCACCTTTTACATAATCTTAATGGCATGCTCCAGTAACGTCACTCTTTGGCTCCACAATCATCGCACCCCCCTAATGTTGTTGAAGATTTGTACCCCTATACACTCATCTTCCAATCGACACTCTTTATATGAACCGTTTCTTTTATACAACCTTCTTCAGTTTCCACTTCTTCACAAACTATTATGTGACCACTAGACTATGCTATAATTTCCCTGGAATCACCTTCACATCTCTCAGGGACTTTCTGAAATCTTTGCCAATCAATTCGAATTCAATCTCAGTTTCATTCCCTCTCTCTCTGAATGCCACGTTTTTCTTCTGCATTTTCTGATAACACGTGTTTGTGTCACACAATTTTGTTTCATTTCAAACTCTGTAGCTTTCCAGTTAAAGTCTTCTTATCCCAGAACTACTTCAATTCACCAGTGCTTTGTAAATCCCACCTACATGCCATTTAAAAGCAAAATTGTTGTTTCGCTATGAATGGTCTTCCGCTTTGCAGTTGATATGTACATTATTTTCTTTCCACTTCCTACCCAAAAATTAGACCATTGCCATCACTCTGATGTGTTTCCTTCTAACTTCCAGAAATTCCTCGTAAACTCTTACTTTACTAACATTGCAGCCCCTCTAGTTCCAGATCTATTTTCTGACCACCACTACTTGTATCTTCTTTCCTTTATTTCCAATAAAGCGTGGTTCTTAGCCTCTCCATCTTTCTTGTTGCACAAAGCACACTTGTATCCACTCTTCTCTTCCTCGACCTCATGTCTTTACACATCTCTGTTTCTTTACCGCAAAGATTTCCTACAGATATTCCAGCTCCCAAATCTTACCCATTTTAAATAAAATGACAATCCTGGGGTTCTTAGCACCCCAGCCCATTTAAGAACTGCCAGGGTTTTGGACCGTTTTTTCATTCTTAGATATTTTAAACAAAATAACAAAACTTACTTATCCAATTGTTTCTTGATTTTTTGTCACTGCGACATTTTCACTGCAACCTGTGAGCCTTCATCATGGATTGGAGTGAACTGCGAGAATGGCTTCTTCTGTAATCTCTCACTCAGTGATTAGTTTTGATTGGCTGATTTACTTGTTCAGAGATTGCAGTTGGTTTACCTCTTCATTCTAAGATTCCTTTGATGTGTTTCTGTATATGGTGTGCAATGAAGCATGGGAAATTCGATCCCGCTATCCATGGTGGTGTTCTTTTAATGGAGTTTCATTTGGATGGTATGATTTTTATATCCTATTCCTGCGCTTATACCAAAGAGGATTCCTCTATAAACTTGGGTAATATTTTTATTTTTACTTGCACATTTTTCTTTTAATTTTGCAAAATCCAATTTCATTCATTTGGTGTTTTGTTGCAGGCGAGAGAATTAAAATCAATCCACATTGATGCAGAAGGGCAATTTATCAAACTCTTGGTGCACAAGAATCATGTTAACAAATACAACCTTTTCAATCAGGTCAGTTTTGTAGGGGTAGCCCACGGGAGAGATGGAGATTGTAATATGATACTGAAAAGCCCCTATAGGGGAGTTATCATTAGGTTTTTATTTTTTCGTATTTTTATTGCTTGTGTTCATACAATGGTATGTCTCCAGGGGCGTGTGCAGGGAGGGTTCCAGGGGTTCCGGAACCCCCCTTTTCTTGGTAACAATGTTGATTTTTTCAGCATTTTTGCGAGTTTTGTAACAGTTTTTTTTTTCTACTTTTCATTAATAGAAACTAAACCGTCACTTGATATTAAAAGTAGCCAAAAAAATCATTTCCAGAATTCACTAGTCATGAATCTGCAAGCCAATCGGTTAGCGTGCAACATCATATTTGTCATCCTTTTTTTAATGCCAATTCTGAGTTGTTCGTCATTTTCTCTCAGTGGGTTTTCTTCAACACGTGGGCAATATGCAGAGGACAATTTCTTCTTTTTTACAGAATAAAAAATAAGCTTAAGTTCGAAATCCTGAAAAAGTTTATCGTGATTCGTTTTGCTTTTGCAAAATTATTATATATTTTCCTTGTTTTAAAATAAAGTTGGAACCCCCCCTCATAAACCCTCTGCGCACGCCCCTGCTTGCTGCACTTTGTAATAAAAAAAGTTATTGCACTTTGTAATAACCTTCGTTGCACTTTGTAATAACTTTATCAAAAGGTATCAGCTAAGTGAGTTTTATTAATCAATCAGTATTCCTTAATAACAAACGGTTGCCAGGAACAAGAAATGCCGCCAGTGGTCACGTGGTTCCCCCTCCTTATTGTACTAACGTACAGAACTGCAATAGTTATGTTCGCAAAAAGTCTTTGTTACAATTGACAACGTCCTTCATTATGGTAGAAGCAAAACCTCATCTTAAGTAGAATTATAAGAAACTCTTATCGTACTTCTGCTTGATTATGAGTTATGTATTTGTTGTAGTCTGATCTGTAGTCAAAATCCTGTTCATTTGCACAATCCTTTAAATGGGATCGCAAAATGAAATCGTAAGTAGCTCACAACTACTTGTTATAGATAAGCTCTCGTGTTGTAAACACTATATACCAGCTACACTAAGTGAAAGGCATAACAGGCATAGGCACGACAATCATTGCTAAGATATTACTGTAAAAATATTAGAATCTTTGTAGAATAACATTGAACATTTGTTGGCACCCAGAAGACAGACTTAGTATCACATTTTATTTCAACCAATCACAGTCTTTCATTCCCACATTCCTAGTTGCCATCTACGGGTTTCCCAGACATTTATTCAACTCTAGGCTTCGTTTCTTGCTAATGTTTGGTTTAATTTTGACTTTAGTTAGAAAGCATTGTTTTCATTTTCCAAGCAATATTTTTGAAGTTATAATGCTATATAAATTAGTTTTAATACTTGCAATTTTTTGGACCAGGAACTGGTCCCCAAATGCTGCTAATCTTGTTGTTGTTGTGGGACAACGTCAGTTCGTATCAGACAGCGATAAAACTTCCCAATGACCCTACGGGATATTCCCAATCGATTGACGGAGTTAGATTTTTAATTTCTGGATTTTGAGATAATTTACGAGCAATTTTAGATTGCGTCGTACACATTGGTATTCATAATATTAAAAATTAACATGCATAGCCAAAGCCGACTAAAAGAACTAAGGCTCCGTCAGTTCGTATCAGATCGCCATAAATGTTTGCACAGTGGTAATAAGGACAAACCCTGTATTGACTGACTGAGTTAGACTTTTATTTTTGATTCTTGAGGGATTCTACGAGCAATTCTTGATTGTACTATACAAATCATTCAAATCTTTACTTAATACTATGCATTTTCTCTGTTTTCAACAACAATGTGGTCGTGATCCACCAACTTGAGCTACTTTAGGGAATATATAAAGCATATATTTCTGTGTCAGTTAGACACGATTACTGTACATGCATTATACAGCAAATACCGCAACTGTAGTTATATAGGACGGACAACGAAATAAGAATCAGCATGCAGTGCATGGGAGCGAGAATCAAATGTAAGTTAAAGGCCGTCAAGTAACATGTATACGCGAGGAAGTAACCAAAGTGCAGAGTATAGATTTCAAAAGTAGCCGTTGTTGTTACTCATGATACAAAATAAGTAAACAAAATATAATAGCATACACCGAATGCAAATATGGCGGATCACCGGGCCGAGTTGCGCGAAGTCGAGGCTAGTTAGGCCACGGCTTTTCCCAGTTGTTTTGGTAGTCATGCACGAATGGCTGCACTTGTGCTAACTGAAGACGATATCCCGGGAGCTTCTCTAGCTGGAAGAAAGCCCCAGGCATTAAAATGCGAAGAACTTCGATTTT
>JANCMA020218700.1:0-13074 GCA_024336925.2 Zoanthus solanderi | reverse complement strand
CTATTGTTTTCGTTTGTTTGATTTAATAGTGCTTTTTACTGCTAAATATTAATAACTTTTGAACACTTTATAAAATGGTTTCTATATTAAACTTTTCCTCCCCCCATCACTTTTCTAATGGTGGATCCCTTAAAAGTATTCATTACTATAGATGCAATCATGATATAAACATATTCAATGTTACACAGTCACTGGAGTAAAAATAGGAAGTAATTAAGCAAGTCTGTGAATAATAAATATGGCCTTCAACTGACATAGAAATGCCAGCAAAAACAAATCACAATGCAGTTTCAAGCAGAAAAAAAGAGTTGATTACTTTAGGTCAGTGAACATGCCAGAAGCTGACAACAAACAGTGAATAAAGAAACATTTTACAATGAAGTGGACAATACGTGTTCACATTTATATGGAGTTCATTGTATGTAATAAGCCATATATTTACCAAATATATTCCACCTATGCAAGGCTATTTTTTCAATTAAGAACTTAGCTTGAAATATAGATCACACAGATTTCTGTGGCAACTTACAGCTAGTCAAAGGGTTTATAAACTACAAAGTACAACCACAAATGAGGCTGCAAAATTTATTACAGTAGAATACAGCAGTGTTTTGTTGGCACTTAGATAACAATAAATGTTACTGTAAATCCAGTTATAAGAATTAAAAAAAAAGTAAAAACAATGATACCAATGGCAAAATTATAAGATTGACACAAACTTTTATATTAAATATCAAAGCTAGCTAAAGCTAAATCTTGAACGAGCCAGGTGGCCCATGGAGCTGGTGCTTATACCATGTTTCTGTAGTGTCAAGTGAATGAGAATCTGACTCCCCCTGGACAGGACACTAATCCATCTCAGATTAGCTCCCAGCAGACACTGCTACTCATTTACCTACCCCGAAAGGATGGAAAGCTGAGTTAGCTTAGGCAGAAAAGTAGGTAAAACAAATATTGAAATTTCGCCAGAACCGGGATCAAATTGGGGTTTTTGGTTGGAAAGCAGAGATCTTACAACTGTACAAACCACGCCCACCCAAAGCAAGATCACAATAATTTTTCCCTGTAAAACAATGGGAAACTTGTCTGTTAAAATCGTAGATGGAATGCTGCGTCGCTGTTTCTACAGAAACAGTTTTACAAATTGATAAGTTTTACACCGTATTGGGAAGAATGTTCGAACTGATGTTTGGGACTGCGGTCCTCAATCGGATTCACTCTGATGTTTCGGACTGCAGTCCGAAACATCAGTTCGAAAATTTTTCTCACTACGGTGTAAAATTTATCAATTTGTAAAACTGTTAAAATCGTAGTATGAATTGTAGTATGAATGCGGACTCTGCAACCGAAAGTTTCTATCGCTATAGGTATAAACAATCTCAACAAACACAATGGAACCTGCTCCATCATATACAAAGAAGAGTCTAACCTACCCAAAGTTAGCGATAATTAAGTTGCTTCACAAGTGAAACAAGGGGCTGGGACAGTTAAAGAAAACAACGAGCAGGATCAAATAGTTCAATTCGCTTGACAACAACTTGAAAGTTCTCAAGCGAAGGGCGACTTAGTCTCCTAGCCGGGTTTCCCAAAAAACATTAGAAGAGCCGGCTCGCAGGCTAAGGGCGACTTGTCGTTTTTTTTTTTCTACAAGGAAATGGAAAGCTTGATTCTAAACCTGGAACGTGAGCTAAGGGAGCCGACAGGCAGGGAATCAAGTACTATCTTTGTTGTACCAGGGTTCCTGCAGCTCAGCAACCAACAAATTTAAGACAATTTTTCAGTACAAAAAATCAGAAAAAGGAACCCTTATTTATTAGAAAGAGATAACAGTGCTATAAACACTTTCCATGATAAGCAAGATCAACACCTTCCCAAAAATCTATGGACTTTAAAACCGAATCAAAGACAAAAAAGTTCTCATCAACAACGGCAGATTCAGAGTGGTGCGGTGCAGTCAATGCAATTGCTCCCGATGTGCAGAGAATACGTCAAAGTTGTATAAAGATTTGGTTGCAAGAAAAACTCACTTTCATTCGTATTACATATTTAATGCCTTTTAAGACCTCAAGAAGAAATTCTAGCAAATTCAAGACCTTTTTAAGACCTTAAATGTGCAAAAACCAAAATAAAGACTTTTAATGACTTTTAATGACCCGCGGGAGCCCTGTCTATATTCACTACCAAAGTACCTAATACACGAACTGGAACGTATTCAGAAAAGGGCATTAACTATTATATATCCCGGGTCTCAGTTACAATGAAGCACTTACTTGCATGGTTTTAGTCTCACTAAACGATCATCACCTCAACTTATACAAAGATCTTTTTAATAGCATCGTTAACGATAAAAGCCATAGACTGCACTATCTGCTACTGCCATTACATAAAGCCAACAAATTCAATTTAAGAAGAACAAGAACCTTTGATGTACCTAAAATTAAAACTAATCGAGCCAAGAACTGATAGCATCGTGTCTTAATTTTGATAGAGTTTAGCCAATTTTGCTTGTACATGCTTGATTTAATATTATGGAATGCCAATTTTACTATACTATTTAAATTTTTATATCAAATTGTATTTAAGTAGTTCAAAGGCATTTTTATTATTAATATTGTATTTAAATATGCAATTCAGCCTCCAGGCTGCAATGTGTTATTAATAAAGCTATTCTATTCTAGATAAGAGCAAGTTGATGGTGATGAGTAGAGAACCTGCCGTTAGGCCAAAACTGCTTGAACATAGATGAAGAAAAACAAGAAATGAGATGGTTTCGTCATGTAAAACGTAGGCATGAGAATAGCATACTTAGGACAGCAATGGAGCTGGAGGTGGAAGGAAAAAAAGGCCGGTAGTGTAGTTCAAAGAAGTCCTGGAGTGAGGTAGTGAGCCGGAAGAAAACATGAGAAAGTTAAACATCACGAAAAGGTATGGGAGAGAATAGAAAACGGTGGAAGCAACTCATATCATGTCCAACCCCAGGAGTGGAAAGCTAGGGATGATAAACGAAGGTGATGATGATAATGATGATGATGATGATGATGAAGATGATGATGATGATGATGAAGATGATGATGATGATGATGAAGATGATGACGATGATGATGAAGATGATGATGATGATGATGAAAATGATGATGATGATGGTGATGAAGATGATGATGATGAAGATGATGATGATGAAGAAGAAGAAGATGATGATGATGGTGATGATGATGATGGTGATGAGAGGTGAAATGACCGAGACTCAGAGGCTGAGTGACAACTGAAGGTGACAATCACCTAGCACAGGCCATTTTACAGTAGAACACGTTTTCTTGTTTTAAAAGCAATGCTCTGGTTTACAACCTTATGGAGGCTGATCTGATCAGCAATTTTGAGACTCTCAAGTTTTATCCCTCGAAAATTTAAAAACTTATAGGTATTATTTTAAAAGAAACAAGAGCTTTTTTTATTAAAGAAGCAACTGCTGCTTGAGTTTTTGTTTAACCAAGGTTTAAAAATTGCCAGTTTTTTAACAATCCAGCCCTGGATTTCAAGAAACTGATGCCCTTTTTAAACAAAACCAATTGGAATACTAGGTACTTTACCTAAAACTCTGCATACATCATCACAGTTTTGATCAATTTCGTGCAACCACCTCTTAACATTTACAAAAGTATCAGCACTTGTAACATCATAAACCACAATTACTCCGTGTGTTCCTCTGTAATATCTGTAAATACAATAAATAATAAAATAAAAATAAATAAATAAATAAATATAATAAACAAGGATAATTTCAAAGTGGAAAAAATATAATAAACAAGGATAATTTCAAAGTGGAAAAAACAAGTATCTGCTTCTTGTCTACTTACACTTCTTGCACCGTGGAGTGCTTTGTTGTTGTGCAATGTTTCAACTGCTTTCTTTATTTTATGAAATTTATTAAAAACTTAAATTATATGATACTTTTTGATGCTAACTGGGTTTTTATTTTGTTTTTAACACAATTTGTGGCCATAAAAATACAGTAGTCCATCTATCAAAAGCACAATGACTTCAACAACAAAAATAAAATTTTTGCTATACTTAATGTGGCATATACATCAAGGACACTTAGTACTGTAGAAGGCATGCCAAAAAAAAGTTACACCAAGGCATGAGGGGGGTGGCAGTCAACCTGACCCCCCTCTATTTTCAACTCCATTCACCCAATTGACTTTTAATTACGCATGTGTAATCAGCATCCTTTGTACTATTAATAAAGGGCAGTCAAGTGAGACTTAATTGGTTTTTTATAACAATCATAGCAAAATAAACAACTTTTTATTTCAAAATATCAAGATTTTTAAAGTTTTTTCATGCTTACCCTCTTCACATCATACTATAATGAAAGCATCAATAAACTTTAATTCTGTATTTTGTAATATTTTGTTGCCATGGAAAGTAATGCAACCAAGTCAGTATTGGTGACTTTGGATGCAATCTTAGATTTTTGACTTTTTGAAAATGTATTTAGTTTTTACTATCATTTCTATAAACTAATAACACCATTTGCTGTGTCAAACATTAAAAAAATAATTATTACCAATAAAATCTGTGACTTATAGTAAAATTTTTTCACAAAACTTCAAAATTTGAATACAAAATCAAACTTTCATGATTTACCTCAGTGATGACTTCATCTAACTGGTTTCAAAAGACATGTTTACAAACAAAAAACAGTTGTGCAGAGGCATTTGGAAATCCATCAGTTGGCTCAAATTAAAATCCGATAAAAAATGACGGGAGGTCAATTTGATCCTTCTCCCCTTCATGCCTTCTAGGATTAATTCACGAGTGAAAATATGGAAAATATGAGTGTTTTAGTTTCTGGTATAACACCACTAGCCATACAATAAAAAATGCATTGTGATGGTACAGTATATTTTATGCACTTGCAGAATATGTTAATCTAATTTTTTTAAAATTCACTAATGGTTGATTAAAAGTTAGGTTAAAACACAAACGTTTTTAACTTAAAACGTTGAAAACATTTTGAAAACGTTTGAGTTTTAACCTAGCTTTTAATCAACCATTAGGGAATTGTAAATAATTTTATTGGCGTTTTATTATGAATGTTAATTTAAGTTTTTGTAAAAGAGAAGTAGTGTTATAGAACTATAATAATTATTTGATTTAAATAGACTGAAGTAAATCCAACACTAAAAGTGTTTTAGGTTTTTAAATCATGGAGGTCCATTCAAAACTGCTTCATAAGTGTTTCAATAACCAATTGCCAAAGGATATTAAAATGCATGTACTGTACAGTACACTTTCAGAAAGGAAAAATATACAGTATGAACTTTGAAAAACAAATTAAGTCTGACTTGAGGATTGGGAAACTAAGGATGTTAAATGAAGTTTATCATGATGATGATGACGTAAAAACAACATTCTAGCTACCCACTGAGGAAATACTTTTTATCTTAACTAATCCATCTTCTAAATAAATAAATTATTCATTAATAAATGAAACCCATCTTCATTTACAAATCACAAAAACTGTACTTACGTAGATGTTATTGTTCTAAACCTCTCTTGTCCAGCTGTATCCCAAATTTGTAGCTTAACTTTTTCACCATCTATGTTTATTGTTCTTATTTTAAAATCCACTCCAATTGTCGTTATGTATGAGCCTGCAAAACCGGAAGATAAATATATATGTTCATGTACAATTCTCAATTTCTATTTCTGATTGAAGTAAGGGGTGTTTACAATAGGCCTTTTACAGTTGGGGGTCACGTGACCTCAACTACCTTACTGTAAATCAACCAGTTACTGTATGACAAAATAACATTGTGAAATGGAAAGAGCAGGTTGACATTCATTTTAGTAAAATTGCAAAATTTCAGCTTTTACTTCAAATATATAAAAAATAACAAGCTTTTGTAAGGATTTGTATGACTGGAGAGCAAGCCTTGCATTTCAGTACCATTTTCACATACATTACCATAGAAAAAAATTGATTTTATATATTGCTGTCATTTATGAAGTGCTTAATGTTGAGACTTGAAGCTACACCTTCTAACTAATGTTAATCTGCTCTTTCCATTTCTGAACATCATTTGGTCATAGCTAACTAATTTTTTAATAAAGGCAGTTGTGCTCATGTGACCTTCAACTGCAAAAGGCCTATTGTTGCCCACATGTTATGATGAATGCATGTAGAGGGAATCACAGTGGCACAAAGAGATAGTGTTTAAGTATTTGAGCAGGGTTGTTAATAAATACCGGGGACCCGCGATATTGCAGGCTATTTGAATATTTTCACCAGTTGGAAAATGGCAGAGATAAGCAGTGAAAACAGCGATCATTACAAAAATACTTTAAGAAAAAAAAAGATAAAATAAAACAAGCCATCTACTTTCAGAATATCTCCACCAACTTCAAATCCTATTGACAATCCTGTTCAGTCATGAGAGAAGAGGAAGTTTACAGTACTGTACAAGTAATATCATGAAGTGCACATGAATGTATTTTGTTTAATATACATAATGGCCAGTATTAAACTGACATAAAATAAAATACTGTAAAGCTGGGCTTTTGATCAAGACCTTAACTCCCCTTTGAATTTTCTTATCAAAATCCTTGGGAGAAACTACCATTTCATCCACAGTCATTGGTGTGCTGCTGCAGTATTGTAGCTTTTGCATTATTAAATTTAGGCTTCATCTGTTCAAACAAAATTAACAACTATCCCACACAAAATAGTGATAGTGTTTGGATACATGTATATGTGTACCAAGATGCGAAGTGCTAGGCACCGACCCTAAGAGGGATACCGTAATTGTTTTAGTATTTACCAAAATAATGGGATAAAATGCACTTTAGTTTCAAAGAAACAATACAGTGTAAACATTTTTTCTATTTTTAGCATTCACCCTTCCTGTCATTTTGAATTCTGCCTCAAAATCAGCTAATAGTTAACAATTATCCCAAGAAGTGGAGGTGAATAGCAGTGGATATTTACCGAGCCGCGAAGTGGCGAGGTAAATATCTATCGCTAGGCACTGACACTACAGACTACAAACTCACATGGGGATCGAGCTGAGTCACTGGTTAAGTGAATTTTTTTATGAGCATTCAACTTAAGGAACATTTTCTTTCTGACTTTATAACCAAGTTGCAAACTTCCATACAGAATCATTTGAAAACTTCCATACAGAATCATTTGAGGAATAGAATCTTAACTTTTTGTAACTCCTAGTTAGTTTTAACATACTGATTAATGTAAGAATTTTAATTAACTTAAATGAAGATTAAGTACATTCTTACAGTATGTTTCCTACATAATTGAAACTCTCCCATACATTTTTCAATAAGAATCCACTAACAGATGACATAGTCCAAGAGAGAGCACCAATCAGACTCCAAGTTCAAGTTCAAGTTTAATTTATTTGCCATATACAAATAAAAAAATATTAATTACAATGATGGCGGGCTAATGTTAAAACTGCACATGGCGAGGAAGCTCATAAAGAAACCACAGGGCTTACATTCTATGAGTTTTCTCAATACAGATAATAAAGTAGACATATAAAAATATTGAGTATGCAAATATAAACAACTATACAATTTGTCATCTACGTCTAGTAAATTCAGAGCCTATACAAAAATTATTTATGACATCAACCATCATTCACAAGTACTGAATATATACTGTATACAAATATAATCTTATGGGCTTATTGGACACCAGACCAGAGGACCAAATAAGATGGCTCTAAGGGACTGTCCTGATATAATTCTGTAAAGTTACTTTAAAAAAAATTAATGAATTAAAAAAATGATTTATGACATCAACCTATTATTCACAAGTATCAAATATATACTGTTTGTATATATATATATAATCTTATGGGCTTATTGGACACCAGACCAGAGGACCAAACAAAAATTTTTTTTTCACTCTAGGGACTGTCCTGTAATTCTGTTAGGTTCGTCTATGAAAAGTTTCTGCTAGTGGAATGACTTATTTTGACGTACCTGAAAACATATTATCAGCAAACCTTAGCAGTAAACTGCTTTTCCCTACACCTGTAATTGGTAACAACAATAGGATTAAACATTTCATATAAAGTTGTTATTATTGTCACCACTAGTAAGTTAAATCCTTAATAAGCCTAGTTGCCCATTAAGCTGGAGCTTATCTCCGGTTTCTGTAGTGTTAAGCAGATGAGAGTCTTTAATTTCCCCAGGGGCAGACACTAGTCCATTGCAAGTTATCTCCCAGCAAACAATGTTACAGTAATCTGTTTACTGACCTCAAAAGGATGGAAGCTGAGTGAGCTTTGGTGAAAAGAAGGCCAATCTAACATTCAAATCTTGGAATCAGAAGTCTGTGCTCAGAGACACAGATCATACCAACTGTGCCCACATAACAGGCCGTCATAAACACAGTGGATAAATGTAAAGTACAGAAATTTGCAGTATTGTTTTAATTTTCAACTGTAGATGCGATTTTTGTATTACAGTACGACAGTTGCAGGAAAAGTTTGGAGCAAAGAAGAAAAAGCTTTTCCTTGTCTTTGTTGATTTAGAGAAGGCTTTTGATTGTGTGCAATGGCAAGCTATTCAATGGGCCTTGAGGCATCAAAAAGAGTTAACTTTAGATGTTCAACATACGTGAGGGGAGTTTTGGTGGTGCTACAGAGATTGGAGGTGGGAGAAGATAGTTTGAAAATAGTGGACAGCTTTCATTATCTTGGTGATGTGATTTCATATGGAGGAGGAGTATAATTGCCAGTAAGGGATGGGATATCCATCCTGTGTTTGGAGTAAATAGAGGGAATTGGCAAGCTTGCTAGTAAACCATAGCATTCCACTGCGAAGGTTTACTGTGTGTGTGAGACCTGCCCTTGCTGTTTGCTACAGAAACTTACAAATTGGGCACTAACGGAAAGGCTATAGGATTGCTAGCTTAATTGGTGTGATCATAGAATGTTGAGGTACATGTCAAGAGTAAGATGGCAGGATAGGATTACTAATGAAGAGGTCAGAAGAAGAAGTGGGGTGGACAACCTTGCACTGAACATAGATTAAGGAAAACGAGGAATGAGATGGTTTAGTCATGTAAAACATAGGCATGATAATAGCATACTTAGGAGAGGGATGGAGCTGTTGGTGTAAGGTAGAAAGCCAGTAGGTAGGCCTAAGAAGACCTGAAGTAAGGTAGTGGAACAAGACATGAGGAAGTTAAGCATCACAGAAGATATGGCAGAGGACAGAAAACAGTGGAGGCAACTCATATCACGTTCAACCCCAGGAGTGGAAAACTAGGGATGATAAATGAAGATGATGATGATAATTGTTTACATTTTCTAGATATTTGTTGTAATTTATACATTTACCTGTTTCATGTGTGACAGCCAATTATACTATATAAATACTATATAATCCAATATAAAACTATAACCTACCAATAATCCATTGTATAAACTTTTGATTCAACTAAAGATGATCTTGGAATGATTAAAATGTCTTGCAAAATAAAAAAAATTATTCTATGCCTTACACAAAAAGAATGAAAGTAAAACAGCTAGCCATGAATGCCAAAATACTTGACAGTGCTGATTTGCCAGCTAAAACATATTCAGAGTTGGGGGATAAGCATTAACAACAGCATAAAAACCAGTAGATACTTTAAACTTGAGAGTCTTATCATATTTAAAAACAAATCATGTTTCTAATATCTTTGCACTATTTCTATTTTTCTATATTTTCCTGGGAACGTAAAGAATTACTTGCCATGGATGTATGGATGGATTCTGGTAAAGATTAAAATAAATGGAAAATCGGTAAAATTTATTTGCATAGTTAGGTATGTCTTAGCACGCAATTTTGGTATCCTGCTGATGAACAGTAACTGTTTTGCTATATATTTTTCAGTAGCATTCTAGTTATGTCTGTTCAGATATCTATTAGCATGAAAAAATTTAAAACATACAAGCAAATATCTGTTTATAATAGCAAGATCTTTACATAGCTTGGCTTGAAAACTAATATTTTTTTGAGCATTTCCTTAAATCGAATTCTTTTACAAATATTAAAATGTTACGAACTGTCAAAATGACCAATGAAGCGTCCTTGTGCAACCATGGCTTCACATCAAGTTAAAAGATTTTTTTTAAAAACATGGCAAAAATGAAAATCCATGACCAGTTGAGACCAGTACCAAAAAATGCTTAACTTTACACAATGCTGGCTTAAAACATGTCACAGCTATAATTAACGTTCGTGACGAATGCTTTGCCAAACACAAGACACAAAATATACGTCATACGTCAACTGTAAACTGAATTAAATCAATTGTATTTCTTCGTATTGTTAATGCGATTTTTTTTTCCAGCCTTGGGCATTTTAAAAGTTCATGTGATTTACACTTTAAGAATTTCATGGTAAAAGGTTTGGTTCATTCGTTAAGACACTGGTGATTCAAAAAAACAGCACTTGAATTCTGAAAATTAATTGTAGGTAGACCTGTGTTTAGATCGTTATTACACACCAAATGGAACTAAAACAAAAATCGTTTTTCTCGTCAAGTAGCAAGTTTATAAAAGTCATCAATTTCCCACTTAGTGTGTATATCACTTAAAATTATGTTACCTTATGATGTATTCGACGTAAACTTCTGAACTGCAGTAGAAAAGGGATCTTCATAAATTTTGTTTACAAATAGTACATGAAAAGTCTTACATTTTTTGCAAGTATTTAGTCGGGTGTTTTGATCCTATAAAATGTTTTTTGCTCAGCAGAAAACAATCAAATATTTCTAGCATGAAATGAAGTTTCAGCAGCGTGATAAACTTTTAGATTGTAGAATCCAGCTTGTAACTATATTTAAAACTCTGATCGATCATTACATTTTGAGCCGGCAGTGTACCGCAATCGTACAACTAGTATATACTTTGAAAGAGCACAGTGAATTGCGTTGAGTACTTACCACTGTCGCCAATAATAAGTAGCTTGAATAAATGATCATAATCCCTTGCCATTGTTAAGTTCACATACAAAATCTTCAACACCTAAGACCTGTTAGATTCTCCCTCGGAAAGGGTTCTTATACAGGAAGTGGGAATTTCGAAAACTCATCACATCGCTAGCGTCGAGACTATCCCTGATCACGTGGTTTGGACATCAGAAGGTAGGTGGGGCGGGCTCGCGCCAGGCTTCTCCACAAGAAGTCGAAATAAGTTCGGAAAAGTTCCGAAAAAGGAACGAAGATACACGATAATTTGTTCGAAAGAAGCTAATGTTTATAAACCGGCAAAGATGCAGTTTTTAAGAACATATCTCTCTCTTCGCGATGTTGCAAAGGCGGCAAGTAGTAAATTTGGATGTATTCACTGCCTTCAAAACCACCGGAAGCTCATCCTCCAGAACCGGAAATGCAGAAACCTACACTTGGCAAAGAGGTTCGTTTCTTACATAACTTATTATATAATTTATAGTATAATTACTCTTTTGCGTATTTTTCAGTTCGATCAAGGCAGCGTTCGGCTCTATGTGGGGTATTAAATGTAGAGTTAAAATTTTTTCTGTTGATTTGGACTCGACTGGAAATTAAGGTAATGTCTTTAGGGACTGTTCGTGTTTTGTTGCTAAGGGGGGCGGGGGGATCGGTGAATGAATTGAATGCAACAGAAATTTAAAATTTTATCGCCCAAAAAATTTCAAAATATGAAAATTTTACCTCCCTCACATGATTATATCTTTACTGACTCTATTCCATTATGATACATAATCATGTGGCAGTTGTAGTTACAGTAGAAACCTTGTTAATAGCCACTGCTGGCTTCAAGGTATATTGAAGTTATAAAAATACAGTCTGCACTGGAAGAATGTTTTCTTTTCCCAAGGCTGACTGTGTGTTACTCGGACTGGGTTTCCACTCACAGATTCTGCTCCGACTGAAAGTGTAACTGAGGACTGCTGCTGTTGCCACAATATTACCGCTGCGAGGTTATCATAATCAATGTTATCTCTCCAACCGAAAACAGTTTGTGCAAATTGATACAATAAGCTCCATAACTCAACCCATTAAATGTGGTGTTCCTCAAGGGTCAGTCCTTGGACCTCTTCTTTTCATACTATACATAAATGATCTGTTTCACTCTTCTAGTTTTTTATCTTTTATTCTATTTGCTGATGACACTAATATCTTCTTCTCTCACAAAGATATTAATACTCTTTTCAATACTGTTAATACAGAACTTAACACAGTCTCATCTTGGTTTAATGCTAACAAGCTTACTCTTCATCCTGATAAAACTAAATTTATACTCTTCTTCCCTCCTCGCAAGAAAATTAGCGAAACAAACATAAGGATTTCTATTAATGGTAATAATATTTCTAGAGTATCAAACACTAAATTTCTTGGAGTCATTATTAATGAGAATCTCTGTTGGAAACCACACATAACCTCTATTTGTTCTAAAGCCTCTAAAATAATTGGCATTTTTTGTAAAGCCAGACAACTTCTGTCCTCTCTCACCTTATTGACTCTTTACAATTCGCTCTTTCTTCCATATCTGACCTACTGTAATCTTATCTGGGCTTCTACTTATACATCGCATTCCAAACCCCTTTTTCTCCTTCAGAAAAAAGCTGTGCGTATTATCTCTTTCGCTCCTCCTCGCTCACATACCAAGCCTTTTTTTCTCAAATTCAACATTCTTCCACTTTTATCCATTTATAAATATCAAATATCCTGCTTTGTTTTCTCGCATATCAACAAATGCCTACCTTCCTCACTATCATCGCTCTTGCAATTCAACTTTGAACTGCATGACCATCTGACCCGCAGTCGATTTAACCTACACAAAATTAACCTTAAATATCAATTTTCTATCTGCTCACAGGCTCCTGCTATCTGGAATAACATTCCCCTCTCCATCCGCAATACACTGAATACTTCTAATTTCAAATCTAAATTAAAACTACACTTTCTTAATGAATATAAACCGTCTTGAAAATAACTTATTTGCAAATGTTCATCTCAATTACTATTGTTTCAGTTTTTATTATCATTGTTATTTATTAATTCTTCTTTCT
>JANCMA020218489.1:0-13076 GCA_024336925.2 Zoanthus solanderi | reverse complement strand
TGGATTCACAAGTGCAAGTTTCCAATGATCAGGGAAAGATCCTGTTTGCAACGAAGAGTTAATGATGGTGGTAAAAACAGGAAGCAGTTCATCCAAACATTGTTTAACAATGCTGGTAGGTACTGGATCAAGATGACATGATTTATTAGGGGCCTTAGCAACAAGTGTCCGTACGGAATCTGCATCCAGGAGAGCAAAATCCCTCAATGACGATGAACAGCCAACAGAACTAAAATGGTCATCTCTTTGCTTATCACAGTTACTTACAGAATCTAAACCAGCGCGTATATCAGCTATTTTCTTGACAAAAAACATGCCCAGGTCATTAGCTAGTGTTTTCTTATCACAGTGGGGCAGAAAAGAAGAGTCCCTAGTAGACCATAATTTATAATATTTTGATTGATAAACTACAGCACTATGGAATAGGAGGAGTGGCAGAGGGCTGGTTTATTTCTTATCTAAAAGTAATTGGAAATAGTCTACCACTGTAAATAAATAATGTAACATCTGAACCACTGAATATTTCCTGTAGACAAAAACAAGAGTCTGTTCTTGCAACCCCCCCCCCCTCCCTCTTCTTCTTGATTTAGTAGATTTTCATTCATACTCAGCAGAGTATGAATTTCATATATCCGCTGATGATGCCTGCCATCACAGTTCTACAAGCTTAAAAATATTTTACAACTATCCTATGTACATATGCCTCTTCTTATCATTGATAAATATTACTACATGTGTATCATTTCCACCCTCCACAAGTTAAAATGACTATCAGTTTATAATAACTGTAGATAACAAAATCATCTGAACTGAAAAAGTTGTTTGATTCTAATTTAAGTTGAAACCCACAATTTATGATTCAATAACCAATAAAATATTGCAAACTCTCTACAAACGTGAACTGGTATTTTAATTCAAAAATTTTGAATAATTACATATTACAGTTTAATATATCCATTTTTAATGTATGGAACAATTATTTAAAATACCTACCTGAAACTAATGTAACACCATGAGATATTTTACAAAAGTAAGAGTTTTGTATTGACCTTTTCCAAGTTTGATGTCTACTGCAGCCTATTATCAGAAAACTAATTGCCAACGATCTCGCAAGTGAAGATGTGAGCTCATAAGGCGGCAGATCATAGAGCTGTATGTACGAGTTTGCAGCCAGAAAAAATCTTGATCAGAGCATAACCGTACCAAAAGAATGTGTAACAATACAATGACGTATGCGAAGAACGATGATGTAATGCCAAGAATGCGACTCAGCTTTTCACAAGCCATATCAATTCAATGCAGGACTTGTTTCTAGAGCTCTTACAAGACTTCAAAATGGGAAGTGTTGTACAAAGTCTAGGGAAGATTGTTGTGCTTGCTTTATGGCAATAAACAAATTTACGTTTACGGTGAGGTATTTCTGTAATACAAGTTTTTATTGTTATCGGAGAGCTGTCAAATTTTGCGTAATTTGGTCTTCACATTCGCCTCTCTCCTGACGTAAAAGTTGAGTTGCCTTAAAATTATTTTATTCCATATATTTCCAGTTGAGATATCACTCTTCCTGCTAATATCTGTATGTTTTCAATCGATTTGTATGGTTAGATCAACTCAAGTCTATAAAATTTTGCAATATCAGTATGAACTTAATGCTTTCAGAGTTTGCCGTCAAACAAAAGCAACACATCCGGTTTATCTTTGTGTTGTTTTGTTTCTTTTATTTTCTTTCTTAGTATATTGGTTCTTTCCATTCCAAATTTATGAAAAAAAACAATTTCTATAGTTTGACTCACACATAAAACAAAAGTGCCATTGAAGAAAGAACCAAACAAAAAATTTTGGAATTTGTAAACTTTCATTATGTGAATATTTCAATTTTACTGAAAGCGAGCTGTCAACTTCCACCCATCAAGATACTTTGAATCGGGCAAAGGTCACAGACACAAGTGTGCCTTGTGCAAACTGACAGTTTTCACAGTCTTGATAACACAAATCAGAATTTACAGAACTAATAAAGATTGTCATAAAAGAGAAATGTTTTAATATACGCAAAACGCAATATATTAGGAAAATAGTTCTTAATTTTTTGAAAAATTTTAATATAAAATGACATAAAGAATACAAACTAGCGATATCAGAACAAGACTTTTCGGCGACGAAATGTCATCATTATCTGAACACAGTGAAATGGAAAAGTAAAAGGTTTTTCAAAAAATAAAATGAAAGCGCCTGTTCTTACACTTTGCACAGCTTTTCTATTGTTCTCGTGTTTATGTCTTGCTCGTTGGCACTTAGCGAGAGCTACTACTAGTGTAACGATTATACTAACACAGTTGCCATCATGGTTAAGGTTACAACAAAAGTTTTTATCACGACAAAAGCCATGTTACGGTCATGATCACAGTTTTAATGACGGTCACAGTCACGCTTAAAGGGAACCTCGGCTGTACAACAATATTAATCTCAAATAAGAGTTTCCCTCAACTTGTGTCTACATCAGCAGCTCAAATTTGGTAATTCTCATTATATAATTCACGCTTAGCGATTTGTTTTGATCATAGAATTTTGAAATGTGACGTTGTTGCGTTGCAGTGCCAGACCCCCACTCGTTCACTGCTATCGTTTTTATCAAGAGCAGAGACTGGCACTACAACACACACACGTCACATTTCAAGATGGAGGACCGCAGGAAAGTCAATGATCAAAACAAATCACTTGACGTGAACTATATACAGAGAATTATCAAATTTGAGCTGCTGATGTACATACAAGTTGAGAAAAACTCTTACTTGAGATTAATACGGATGGACAGCCCAGGTTCCCTTTAAACCAAACGTTTAATTCAGTTTTTACCAAACATGTCAAAAACTTTAACAGTAAACAAAAAAACCCAATTGAACAACTTGTAAGAGTTAAACTGTCCCACCTGCTTCGTGAAGTACTTTGGGGCATTTCTTGTTGTGGATCCTGCTTTGCTCTTGCATCGCGTTCCTTGATGAACGGTAATTTGGCTTTGTAAAACTCAAAAAGTCCACTCTGCTCCCATCCTTCGCTTTAAAGGAAATGAGACAAACTGCACTTTTAGTTTACTCACAGTCCCACGAGCCACAAAAAACAAAGCTACCGTATCAGAGTACAACACTTAATATTGAAACACTCAAGTTCAGTTTCGTCTCAAGGGGAATCACTTAAGCACATAAAAACTCCTAGCTTCCCACTGTCCTTATTTGAAGATGACTTATGTATATATAACAATAAAAGTTCTAAAAATTATTTACACCAGCAACAATTCTTGTTACATTGGCGAAACAACCTGACATTAAGTTTTCTACACGCATCAGTGAATATTTATTCACCAACAGGCTCCATTTACTTTTAAACCATAAGTAACAGTGCCAGGGGTATGTCTTAGAGTGAATTGCTTAGTATACTAGATCAGGCAAGCACCAAAGTGCTCTTAGAATTAACGATGCACTCGCTAATAGGAAAATATCTGTCCTCAACCAATAATTCCCAACGAGTCAAGCCAAAAGACAGGAGCTTGAAGAGTAACAGTTTTACAGAGCAGATGTGCGCTTGTTTTGAAAGAAGCCACAAAAAATTTTCCACTGAAAACTAACGTAAGGTAAAGCAAGACCTCAAAGCTATTGTAATCGAGTTGGGACCGCAAGGCATCTATAGATTGACTGGATGGACAGCCAGTTCGTAAACAATATCGCAGAAAAGGAAGGAAGGCAGAAATAGACATAAAATCAGTTCAATTAACCGAAAATGACACTAATGGAGTGAAACATCCACTTTCTTCTTTGACAATATGGCGCCTCTGTCCATCCAATCATTTCATAGATGCTTTGCGGTCCCAACTTGAACCCAGTTCTCTCCTCATTTAGAACATGGCGAATACAAATTGCACAAGAGCGAAAGACAGCAACTGGGTTTGTTTGCACGTAAGTCTTTTATAACGTCTTTATGACATTTATACCAAAATACTAATAACTATTTTAAAATTTTAACACTTTTAGAAATATATACTCATTTTACAAATTAGGTAAAGTTAGACTTTAAATATGTAATCAAAGTTAGTAGAGTGGACTGGTTAGGAAACTTGATGACTTTCTTTGTTTTATGTTTTTGTTCTTTTTTTCCCAACTGAAATATGACGTTTACAGTGCACAAATAACAAAAGGCTTTGAAATGTAAATGAGCAAACGACCAATAGACTAATGAAGTATACACCTAGAACAAAAGATCCTAACCGTGACCGTGCACACAACATGAAACAAAGAAACATTGTGATAATAATTATTCTTTATAGTTTGCTAAGTTTCCTAACCAGTCCACTCTAACAACTTTGATGAAATGTATCATCACTTGTTGGCACTTACCGTAGGTATAACTTCTTAATTGTACAATGTCTATTTTTATAAATTCTATACTACATTAAAGAAACCTGTTTCAGGGTCTTTCGTGACTTGGTGGGCTGTAAAATGCCTCCATTGCAGCCAGCAATCACTTTTAGAAATATATACTCATTTTACAAATTAGGTAAAGTGAGGACTTTAAATATGAAATGTGTCATCACTTGTTGGCACTTAGCGGTAGGTATAACTTCTTAATTGTACAATGTCTATTTTTCTAAATTCTATATACTACATTAAAGAAACCTGTTTCGGGGTCTTTCGTGACTTGGTGGGCTGTAAAATGCCTCCACTGCAGCAAGCAATCTCTCACTTGGTGGCTGTGGGGCAGGAAGGCGAAGGTCTGCTGGATCTATTGGCTTGTAATCTACATCTGAAATCTACACAGGGAAAGAAAAATAATTAGCCAAAAGCTTTAAAGATTAATAACCCAAATCATTTTTCAAATAAGCAATCACCTGGTTTCTTTGGTACTAAAGTTTGAAAAAAAAAAACAAAAAAAAAAACAGAGAGAATAAGAAGCAACAATATAATTTTGCTTTAAGTAAAACTTCAGCATTTTCCAGAGCATTTTTTTTTGTTTTTTTTGAGTTTCTGCTGGGCTTCCCAGATCAAATTGGGCGGGCGTGGTTGGCGCAGATGGTAAGATCTCTGCCTTCCAACCACAAGGTTCCCAGTGCAATCCCCGGCTTTGCCCAGATTCGAATATTTGTGCAACCTTCTTTTCTGCCTAAGCTAACTCAGCTTTCCATGGGAGCTAACCTGCGATGGATTAGTGTCCCATCCAGGGGGAGTCAAAAACTCTCATATGCTTAACACTACAGAAACTGGAGATAAGCGCCGGCCCCATACGCCATTTGGCTCGTAAAGGATTTAGCTTTAGCTTTTCCCAGATCAAATTATATCAATTATTTTAACTAGTTTGGTGTTGAAGTTTGTAAAAAACTGAGAGACTAATTACGGAGCCATGATAAAATTGTTTTTTTGAGTTTCTGATGGGCTTTCAAGAAAAAATTATTTCAGCTATTGCTGATCAATTTGGTGTTGAGAATTTAAAAATAAAAACAAAGAGAACAATTAAGAGGCCACAATACAACTGAGTTGTGCTTACAACTTAAAGGTTTTTTGCTACATTTTCCTGTATTTATAACTTCCTCCTGGTCTTCGGCATTTCATTTTATGTTCGTTGTTATGAACGTAAAAACAAAAATATTTCTTTTCCTTAAAAGGCAATTTCAAAATGCATCTAAAAATATTTGTAACAGAACTGTGTGTCTTAACTTTTGTCTCAAACCATTTTTAAAATGCAAGCAGCAAATTCATTCTCATGCAAAAACTTCAAACCAAACTACACCTTTCGGTAAAATTGATATATTTAACTACAGTATCATCATCATCATTGACATCATCATCATTGACATCATCATCATCATCGACATCATCATCACCATCATCATCGACATCATCATCACCATCATCATCGACATCATCACCATCAACGATATCATCATCATCATTATCATCATCATCAACATCATCATCGACATCATCATCATCATCGACATCATCATCATCATCGACATCATCATCATCATTGACATCATCATCATCATCGACATCATCATCATCATCGACATCATCATCATCGACATCATCATCATCATCACCCTTAATCAAGTACCAGAAAAGCATTTATAGAGAGGGCTTCATCCATTTTTAAACCACAGTTGACAGTGCTTGGTGTTAAGTGCTCTTAGATTTATGAAACAAAACATGTTATCCGTGCCTTCATAGCCTGGTGAAAACCGAGGCAAAGTTTGAGAGAAATCGAGAGGAGATCAGTGAAAACCCGAGACGCAGTCAAGGGTTTTCACCTGCTCAAGAATTCTCACAAACTTTGCCAAGGTTTTCACCAGGCTATGAAGACATGTTTTATTTCTTTTATAAAATTATTATTTATCCAATTTAACAAAGAGAAAGACTATATACGAAGTGCATATACATGATTGTATACTTTAATTTCTTTCATGAAACTGTAACTTCTCACAACTTGGAGACAGAGCCAACCATATTGCTCACGTCATTTTCGTGCTTCATAGTGCTATGACAACACACTTATGGACCAATCAAATCGCGTGTACTATCCAAATTATTTTATTATAATATTTATCTACATCAATTATTGAGACCAGTTTCAGCCAGTACCTTGACCAATGGTGCCATGAGACCTGCCGGCAATTCATAATACATAGCGTTAGGAATGATTGGTTCTGGTGGTGGGGGTTCCTCAAACTCCTCCTCATATCTCTCATCTCCAATCCCATGGTTATACTCATTCAGCATTGCTGGACCATGCTCCCCGAAAACCGGCCTTGGGTGATGGTAATTAAACTCTTCTGGAGGGCCTCCAGGATGTGCGAAAGGCGGTGGCGGCCCACGATAACCATAGCCTCCTTCAGCATAACCAGGTGGCATCTGGTTGTAACTGGGTGGCGGACGAGTGAAATCTGGTGGTGGAAATGGAGGGGGAAAGTGGGGATAATCTTGGAATGGAGGTGGTGGTCCATGGTAAGGTGGATGTTCTTCATAATGATAATCTTGGTAGGGCTTTGCCTGGTACAAATCATGCTAAAAAAAACAGAGCATAAATAGCTGACATTAGACAATGCCAGAAATAGCGCCTATGAAGTGAAAAAAAATCACAAGGATAAAATATAGCATTTTAAACGTATGTTTCCAAAGTTTGAGATCTGTAAAACAAAAATTGATCAAGTTCTATGCATTTAAAAAGAGATAGATTTTACAGCCCGAAAATGGTAGTCCTCATGGGCGGACAAAACACTTTGTAACAGCTTGTAACGTAGTTTTTTCAATTCAATTCAATTCAATTTATTTAAGAAAGAAAAATTAATTACACAATATCACGCACCCACATGTTGCTATATAGCTATTCTAGGCGGGGTTGTGTAAAATACTACATGCATTACAATTCCAGAACAGTGACTCTATCACGACAAGTATAACGGTTTAAAGATTAATACTATTTACAAGGTTATATTTAGATTAATAGATAAGTTGATATTTAATTTAGTTCAATGCGTACATGTATGTTTAAAAATAGAAAGGAAAGTAGATAAGGGATAAGCCTGTCACATGCATCACTTATATTTAAGAGATGAAAAGTTTTTATCAATTCAGGATAGTATCTGTTTGTTTTTTTTAGATTTTCAAGCAAAAGAGATTTAAATCTATTTTTAAAAGCGTTTTTTTAGCATATCTCTAATGTGAGCTGGAATTTGGTTCCATACTTTTGCATCCATTCGAGAGAAGGAGTTTTTCTGTAGATTAAGTCTGCCCATCAATATCTTTATTCTCGACAACGTTTGTAATATTGTCTTTTATAACATACGTTTGAGGTTAACAGACGCTCTAATTAGTCAAAAAGTACACTTTACTAAAGACTGGAGTGATATTTACTATGACAACTTTTACCTTTTTTGAGGTAAACAAAATGGCATCCGAGGGCATCATGGACGGCAGTAAAAAATTAAAAAAATGTTTTTAAAAGTATAAAATAATTCCATCATGGCTAACAATAATTTAGAACTTGTCGTATTTTAAACTATTTGCATTTAAATTTGTATTCAAATTGTGTTCACATGCAAGACTCGTTGAAAACAAAATATAAGGGACCTTATGCAATGAGGGCGGGAATGCGAACGACAACGGCTAAGAAAAATCACATTTTTGGTTTGCTCTCTACTTTTTGTGTGGGTCATTAGGGCTTTGTTTCTTTGCTTTAAACTTTGGGAATAGAAAAACGATTAAATGTTTCTCTATGAAGCTAAACAAATACTGAGAAAGTTACGTTCTCGTAGTCTTGACAACCCTATAAAGGTCTTTCTTGTAGTTTTAGCAACAACAACGTGCAGATGCCGAGCTCGATGCATTCCAACATGCAGTGAGCAGAAAAGGTAAGGAGCTGGGCTGATCGTAGAACTCGTTCAAATGAGTTAGAATGAGATATAGTGTTTGATTGCCTTTTGTTGGGAAGTACAGCATCTGCTTCAGAATGAACTGGTCAACAAGCGACAAAACATTCGCTTTGTTCAAATGCTTCGATATTTTGCTGCTACAAATTAGCCAAAAGTGCATCATCACCATTATTATCATCGCCATCAAAACCATCACTATTATCATCACCATCAAAACCATCACTATTATCATCACCATCAAAACCACCACTATTATCGTCAACTTTAATGCAAATAATCATAAAATCCAGAAAAAACAATATACAGGGTTCCTGCAGGTTTCAACTCAGAAAATTTAAGACCTTTTAAAAACTTTTTAAGACCCAAACTTTCAAAGTTTAAGACCTGTAAAAATTTAAATGTTGCTCACACAATCTAGTGAAAGATTAGAATGCTGCAGCCCAGCAGGATTGCGAGTTTTTAAGTGAATGCTAGCACATTTTTCTGTGCCTTTTGCGATGCTTCTTCGAGGCATTCTGTGTGCACGACAAGCAACATAGCCAAAGAAAATCTTCAAATTTTAACTTGTGGAAGGGACATCTTTGACTTAAAATCAAATTTAAGACATTTTAAGACCTAAACAAAGAACTTTTTACAATTTTAAGACCTTTTCGAGGCCTTAAAAACTCAAAATCCAAAATAAGACTTTTTAAGACTTTTTAAGGACCCGCGGGCACCCTGATATAGTTTCAAAAGCTTTACCTGCATAGCTTCTCTTGCTCCCATCATTTTGACATCCCTGTCATGCATCTCTTCTTTTTGAGGTTGGGAATCATCTCCTCTGCTGGAACCTGCTTGAGTATCTTCATCTTCTTCAGAATCCCCTGGTTTTTCTTTATTCTCTTCAAGTGAACCTGAAAGTTGTAAATTCAGTACACATCAATTTTCATGGGAAAGGCATCACATAGTTTCTAGTTGGCTGTTTGTTTCAATCTGTTCTTAGTTAAGGTAGCCAGACACAGTTTCAACCTATTTAGGCATTTATGCTAATACTACACTAGAAGTTTCCAACGGCAAATGTAGTACTACTGGGTGTTGTAATCGTTTGTAACTGCATTTGCGAGAAACTATGGGACAAAGTGTCTAGGGCCTGTGTTTCTCTTGGTAAAGGGGAACCATAACAGTGAACTGATCCTGGAAACAAGAAAGTAAATTAGAGATCGGGACATACAGGAGAAGAACGATTTGAAAACTTTAATACTGTAATTCCAAGGAATTTAGTTTTTTTGTTCAGCTGTACTCAAAAATCAATGGAGGAATTATGCTGATATCCTACCCACATGAGATAGACCAAACTTGCAAGAAAACCTTGCGAAATTGAATGCTAAGAGGATAAAGTGGATAGGAACAGACAAAATTTGCTGACCTTTGCCTCCGATAAACAATGTAAGGAAAAAGATAGTGTTGCTGACCAGCTAATAGCTAAATCCATTTTGCCAAGTGGCCCATGGTGCCAGCGCTTATCTCCGGTTTCTGTAGTGTTAAGTGAATGAGAGTCTTTAACTTCCCCTGAATGGGACACTAATCCATCGCAGGTTAGCTCCAAGCAGACGCTGGTACTCATTTACCTACCCCGGAGGGATGGAAAGCTGAGTTAGCTTAGGCAGGAAAGAAAGTTGCACAAATCAGTTCAAATCTCCACAGCGCCGAACGGGGGACCTTGTGGTCAGAAGGCAGAGATCTTACCAACTGCACCAACCACGCCCGACCTGCTAATGCTTGTCAGCAATTACAGCAATATTATACCTGCTGCTGGTACAGGGCTCGAAATTAACCTTCGTGCTCTGGAGCCTGCAGGCCACTAAAAGGAAAAATTTGGTCGCCAGATTATAAATTTTGGTCGCCAACTCAATTCATACATGACTTACATAAGAAGATCATAATTTTAAATATTACTTTGTATACAAGAAAACTCTTTACTAAAAATAGCGAGAAAGAAACAGCACAAGAAATCCCCCTAATACCACTGCAATGTGATGTCCACTTAATTTTTCATTATCAATATCTGCAAACAAGCTAATTCTGAAAATGTCCTTTAGTAATTTGGCTAAACCAACGTTTTCGGCATTCAAAACTGTTGACAGATTTAAATTTTCATTTAACCAGCTACAAGTTCTGACTGATTTCTTCCTATAATAATAAAAATTCAAATACAAAAGTTGTCCCTAGTTATTCTGCATTACTGGACAAGACTTGATTTGCCTGCTGGCAACCAGTTCTGAAATATAATCGCCAGCACTCAATTTTTGGTTGCATTAAAGACTAGTGAGCTGCAATTTCGATCCCTGTGGTAAGGTGGTAATAATTGGTTCAATGAAAAAGCACAGATCAACAGACTACTCGAGATATTATTAACTTTATTATTACTGATGGGATTAAGATGTACAAACCAAAACAACCAACTAACTTTTAGTATTTTCCACTTGTTCTTCCTCTTCTTGCTTAACTTGTGGCTGCATGTCTGTGGATGGCTGTTGGAAACGTGAGTGGGCTGGAGGTGGTGCATCAGCCTGTTGCTGTTGGTATTGGGGTGCGGTCTGGACATCCACCGCTGGTTGCTGGTATTGAGGAGGTGGCTGTTGATACACTGGATATTGTTGGTAATACTGCTGGTACTGTTGGTATGGATTAAACTGGTGCGGTTCAGAACCACTAACAGGTGCAGGTTGCTGGTAGTTATATTGTGGTGCAAAACCTGGAGAATATTCAAAGGTACTGTTGGTGAGCACATGGAGCTAAAGTGCTAGCTAGCTAAATCCTTTATAAGCCTAGTGGCCCATGCAGCCGGTGCTTGTCTCCAGTTTCTGTAGTGTTAAGCAGATGAGAGTCTTTGACTCCCCCTGGACGGGACACTAATCCATCAGAGGTTAGTCCCAGCAGATGCTAGTACTCATTTTCCTACCCCAGAAGGATGGAAAGCTGATTTAGCTTAGGCAGAAAAGAAGGCAACAAAAATATTCAAATCTTGGCAGAGCCAGGATTGAACCGGGGACCTTGTGGTCGGAAAGCAGAGATCTTACCAACTGTGCCAATCATGCCTGCCCACATGGAATTTAAGTATTAACTGGTTATCTGCATATGATGCATGACTTAGAAATGCTTTTTTACTTTTTTTCCTCATTTCTTAAAGCAGTGGCATAAGCATTTTTCAGTTGTGCTTCCAGCTCTTTTGTTGTGTAACCAGCTTTTTTATCTCAGTGTAAATGTAACAGACATTCACAAATTCAATAATGGAATAAAGAATAAGGTTTTGTGAATTTCTTAAAACATAGCCAGCATAACGGAAAAGATAGTAAGCTCTTGTAATCTAAAATAAAGCTGAAATATCAGCGTAAAATGCTGTGATTTTTCTAATACACAGCTAGTATAACAGAGTAAGGTCTTCTAATTTTTCTACAACATAGCTGAAATAATGGAATAAATATTTGCAGTAACGGTTTGCTGTAATTCTACATGAATTGCTAGATTTCTTGTTTTGTTCTGTGGTGGATTTTGAACAGAGTCTCTTTGGTCTGGAGGTCGTTGGTTTTTTTCTAACAAAACATTGTTGGATTGAGCCTGACAATAACTCACTCCACAAGCTAAAAAAGGTAATAAAACTTTATACTACAAATAAACACCGCATACAGTAAGTAAAATTCATCTTCTATTTCAAACATGGGAAATATTTTAGAAACTCAATTATCTTAAAGATTGACTGTCATAATTCGCCAAGATTAAAAATTATTAAAAATCAGGTAAAAATATGTAAAACTTGTTTTTGTTAAAATTTAGCTGAACATTTTTGAACTATTTAGTTCATCAACAGTCTTAAAGGTTGAGATACAGTATTTTTTAATGAGAATGTTGTGACTTTTTGTGTTGTTTTGGGTTTTGTTTTGTCAAACATTTTCAGGAAATCCTGAGGAAGTTCTGTAAACTTCAAAATCCAGCTACAATTAGAATAAAATTGAAAGTTAATCCATGCAATTTGAAATTTCTTGACAGCTTTCATCCCCTGTTAAAAGAGGTTTGGAATATGAAAGTTTTCAATGATACTATACAGCTCTGTAGATAGTATAGCAACTCTTATAAGAAAATTAATCTCTTCCAGATACAGTATACAGTACTTAATATTGTCTTGAAAGCACAAAAGAATACAAAAAATCTAGAAATATATTTTTTTTAACAAAAAGATTTTATAGTTACTAAACACAAAACACAAGAAGCAATCACAAAGGGTTTTCTCTTCTACTATAACTCATCGTCATTTTTGTTTAACGTCCCTAGTTTGTTTCCCACTTCTGGGCTCGGATATGATATGAGTTGCCTCCCCTGATGTCTATCCACTGCCAGTTTTCAATGATGTTGAACTTCCTCATGTCTTCTTCCACCTTCTACCTACTGTACCACCTCCAGCTCCATCACTCTCCTAAGTAACTAAAACTAGCCAAGGAAACTACCCTGAACACAGGTTTAAAAAAACGATGTTGAGATGGTTTGGTCATGTAAAACATAGGGAGGAGAATAGCATATAGTAAAAGAATTACAAGAAGTTGTGATAAACTATATTTTGGGCAGATTCCACCATCCATCATCAGGTTTGTTACTGACTACAGTTAACGTAAATTTACAATGTAAATTT
>JANCMA020218279.1:0-13077 GCA_024336925.2 Zoanthus solanderi | reverse complement strand
GACGAAGGACTAACGTCCGAAACGTCAGTAAGTATTCGCTCGTTTTTACGGTGTAGAATTTACATTTTTATTACTATTGACTCGTAGTCCATTCACCCTCAAGGTCTAATTGTTAATTAGACAACGGAGGCAACGATTGTCGCAAAACCAAAGAAATGTGACTTATTCACACTTTGAGAGTTCTCTAAATTCCCAAGGGATAAATGTACGCTTCACATTTAATTAATCTCCTGTCCTTCCTGAACCTTTTGTCTTTTTAACATATTTTTTCTCATAAATTTCTTCCCTTTTATTTATTTTTGTTTTTCTACATACCTATCTCATGGCGTTATCAATCTTTGCATTACTATATAACCACTTCTCTATTTATCTACCACACATTCATTCCGACGAAGGAATACAGTCCGAAACCTCAGCCTTCTACTTTTCTCCGAGGTGTTTAACTTATTTTTTATAGAAACACCGACGATGTTCTAAATAGTGTGTTTGAAAACTCTTAATACACTGAATCTGAGTTATAATTGAATAGTCTTAAATCTTCATTCCTTAATTTTTTGTCCTGTGCAAAAAAAGTGGGTGGGGCTATAGCCCCCTAGCCCTTCTTCCCCATCCTATCCCTCCACCTTCGGCGTCCTTGGCCAGTAAAACCAACCTTGGATTGGGGTAACACGTACAAACAATTCTGTCGTTTGCAGATACGATGATGTTGGTGTCACACCGACTAGCGCCAATTTACTTGAATCAGCTGTCCAGAAGTCACCCCCAGGTCAGACACAACGAAGCTCAAGACGAAATTAATTCAAACTTGTATTTAAGTGTGTTATTTTATTTTGAAACACAAGTTTTTCATGATCACGATCCTCCGAGTTCCTGCATGTCTACAAAAATAATTTTGCTTAAATTTTAAAAAAGTTTTATTATGTAGATAAATTATGTTACTTCGAAACCAGAGCCACGGACTGCTCTCTGTTTTTCAATACTACAGTTGTTATTTTGTAAGCCTTACTTCATGGAAGGGTTTTGTTTCTGGTTATCTGACTCCTTACCATCTCAACGCTGAACTCGAGCCGAATGGGTTATATTATTCTTTAAGGTTCCTTGCCCGCATGACGTTACACTACACAAATCCAGATAAAGAAAATTTGTTTACCATGGTCACAAGTTAAAATTGGTAACAAGTTAGTCTCACTGCCTGCCATCCTCATGGCCAAGCAATATCATCTCTTGGAGTTTTCAGTAAGTTGTATTCAAACGTTCAAAAAATGTTGTAGAAAAAACCCTGTACCAAGTACCCTGGCACCAAGTTAGCTAAATTATAAAGATTTGAAAAAATAAATATCAAAACAGCTGCCAAACAAACAAAGCTAACAAGCTATGTTTCGACCGACCACTATCAACCTCGTATCCAGGATCATTTCACTGACGTAGTGATGACGTCAGTGAAATGAGCCTGGGTACGAGGTTGGGCCACTATATCGGTCTTCATTCAGGAGACAATTTTAGGTATGGATTTTCAAAGTGACAATTACACACGATTCTTTTTTGTGCAATACTCCAGTGGATATTGCTAGACTTGTTGAGTATGTAATTCGGGGTATTTCATTTTTAGGCACCGGACCAAAAATTGCTATTGAATATCTTTTTTGCAGTTTTTTCCCGTAGGTCCTTCATATATGGTACATTATGGGCTTATTACAGGGTTAGGGTTTATTGTATAGTATGCGCCACCATAATCTACCATATATGAAGGATCTACCATTTTTGCTAGCTAAACCGCTGGCTACCCGAACCAGGCTACCAATTCCCCATTTCTCACTCCCCAAAGTAGTAAAACTTTTAAGGGAACAAACCAGCCGTACTCAACTCTACGGTTTGGCCAGAACCTACACGCATGCGCACAACCTGCTTAATCTATGTAATTACAATGCAAGTAACTGGTGCAACAGTGGGCAGCTGTTTCGTCCTGCTAGGACTCATCAGCGTGGTACAGCTGCTTTTTTACTACAAGCAAGGAGCTAACAAGGGCGAGGAAGAAGGGAAAAGCGGTCAAGGGGTCGGTATTCGATAAAATCGCCTTGCCCTGGGGAGAGGGTTTTGATGTTTGAGACTTTTCTGGGGCGAGGTTTTGACAACGTATTATAACTTTTTAACAACAGGTTATATGGTCAAAGGAAGGGGATTTTGACATAAATTGATAATCTATTGATGCCCCCGAGAGTAAATTTTGACATTTTTGGAGGGTGAAATGTCAAATCTCCACCCCTTACCCCACCAGCATAACATTGATAGGTGCATAACTTGCAAACAAAAAGATATATCGGGGTTTTGTTTGTTTGTTTTATTATTTCTTGTCACTGTCAGCAGTGCAATGTATGACAGTCAAATAAGTTTCATAATCTCACATTGTTTGATGGGATATTTCAGTCGAAACAATGCAAAAGTAAATATATAGATCGACTAAATAAGAAACGAAACTTAATTGCTTATTTTTCCCTGTTACAGCACGTTTCAGAAACTTTTAATTTTGATATTGACCTGTTTTTTCAAAAACGATGCGTAACCTTTAGTCTTTTGGATAAGGAGTCCCAGTTGAGAAGTAAAAAAAGATTTTTCTGAAGGAGGTGAATTTGAATTGTTCGGAGGTACAAACTCATCTCTTTTCTAGTTTGCTGGCGGTACCAATGTAAACTACTGGCAACTGTTAGATAAAGTTTTTTTGTTATATGCTTCAATAAAATGTCATCAGTCAAGCAACTGTTTTGTAAGAGGATTTAGTTATATCGTTGTCGTTGAACCCGGATGTTTATCATTCGAGGTACAATTCATTGACAGCAGAAGGAATCACTTGTTACACATGTATTATGTTTAAGGACAATGCTATTGTTCCAACCGGGTCAGTAAATTTAGGATATTAAGTGAACTAAGATTTTTTTAAAAAGATCATACCAAAACTGGAAAGATGGATTTGAACATCACGTTTTTCTTCATCACTTGTAAATGCTCAAAAATTTCAAATTCGATTACTAGATTTTATGGCGTAAATAAACGTTATTCCCTAAGTTTATAAAGCAATCTTCGAGGTATTTTGGCGGAAGAAAATTAATGAAACTTGACAAGTAACGTACATTATTAAACCTTCCATGCAACTGGTGAATGATGATAACAAAAACTATAGTTTCAGTATCAATGTCTACTTTACAAACTAAAAGGTTGGCAAAATTTTGAGTGAGCCTTTGTATAATAACCAATAGAGCATTCCTCTCGGCGATGATTGTATAGTTTGCAGCCTTTAGCCGACGCGCTCAATTTGTTTTTTATGGCAGCATGGATGAACATCACAGGCACGGTGTGCAAGGGAGGCAATCATATATTACTAATGCGCATTTCAAAAGAAGAAGATCGTCTTTTTTCTTCGTCTTTGAGACAGACTAGTTTGTTATCTATGACGTTTATGCACGCCGAATCGCTCTTTGAGCGATTATATCTTTGCCGAAGTCTTCTCACGGCAATCGATGACGTTATCTCCAGCTCCATTGTGTTGCGCCTCTCTGTGACCGATAGTATCCGGTTTAGTGAGCCTCCGATCAATCTAATCAGCGTTGCTCTGAATGAAGAATTGACGGAACAGTAAACCAGTGGATTATAAATCACTGACGCTTTTGCCATTAACTCGGGTACAAGTGATACTTCTGGTGAGATCACGTGACTTCCCTTAAAGTTGGAGATTAAACTTACAATGCAATAGGGTGACCAACTTATCACGAAGGCCAAGATGGCGGCTGTTATTACCTTACCAATCCTCCTTTGCATATACATTCTCCTCCTGTTTGCATTGTCTCCTATTTCGCCCACAGCTGAACGCAGCATGAACCTGTATGAAAAATATAATAAGTTAAATTCTAGTCTCGTACTTCAGGGAGTTTGGAATATATATTTTAATCTCTGGAAGTTTGGAAGCCAGATATCATCACCATAATCCCAGCATCCTGTGGAGCCGGAACTTGTCGTCCCGTGGAGTCTTGAACCCATCATTCTGTGAAGTCCGAAATTCATCATCCTTTGGAGTCTGGATCCCATCATCCTATGGGTCGCGTTTATAGAAATGCTTCAATAGAACCTTTTTATGTCTTGCCAGCCCTATTCTGAAATAGTGAATTGTCCCTAAAATTCCACTGAGTCAGAAACAATGCTAAGAAACTAGCTTAAGGTGATCTAGCAAACCTGCAATTAATTATAGTTGGTACCTCGCTTTAAATGTTTTTTAAACTGCTGAAAAAAATGTTATGTATTCTTATCTTTTCCTTTGTATTTTGATTCTCTCCAATGAATATCTATCTTCTTCGTGTGCATGACTTGTAACTTGTATCTTGCAGCTTGATAGAAGGTAGTGTAATTGTTAAAAACTTTTGCAGAATACAACAATAGAATATTGAATTACTTTTTCCTGGGTCTATTCTTTTATCAAAACACTTGGAAAAGTATATTATAAACCTGCCTTAAGAGTCACTATAGAATACTCCGCAACTATTGTTCTTGATTAGGAATGCACAGGAATAATTTACCGACGGTTGTGAAGTATTCTGTAGTTAAGCTGCGGCTCAGTGTGAGGGTTTTGAACTGCCGTAAAACTCAGCAAACAGTTTCGGCTAGTGATTCATGATCATCTCCAACACTTTAGCTTACACATTCTAGACTAAGCTAAGGGTGAAAAAATATCAAGACTTTCTATTACGTATACTGAGGAATTTACGATTTCCATTCTTGGTATTTTAAAATTTTAACATAGCCAAAACATCGATGTGGGGTATTCCAAGTTTTTTAGCCAGTAAAACGTAAATGTATTACCGCTGATACAAAATCATTGAGTCACATGCAGGCATAAATAAATCCGAAGATCTGATATGAAATCATAAAATTCAATATTTAACAAGGTCCTTTTAAGGTATCCCTTTTAAACGTGACCCATCCTGTGAGCGGGAAATCATCATCCCATGGTGTCTTGAGCCCATTATCTTGTGGAGTCCAGAATCCATATCATCCTGTGAAGTCCGGATCTCATCATCCTTTGGAGTCCGGATGCCATCACTCGTTTGATTCTGGATCTCTTCATCTTGTAGAATGCGAAAGCCATTATACTGTCGAGTTTGGAATATCACCCGATGGGAAATGTAGTCTAGCCTTCCGGAATACAGGACCCATCATCCTGTGAAGTGCGAAACCCTCATACTGTTGAATTTGGATAGCCATCCGACGGAAAATGAAGTCTAGGCTTCTGGAATATAGAACCCATCATCCTGTGGAGTACGGAACGACCCCTTATAATAATGTGGAGTCTGGAACAGCTTTTCGATGGAAAAAAGAATCTAGCCCTTTGTGGAATTAACCTACCATATGAATTCAAAGACAAACCTGACCCTAAAGCTATATTTAACTGAGGGGGAGTGGGGTGGGTAGTCTGAACCACGTATCCTTATGAAATTACAGGGGTCGTGGCAAGATCTTACGAACTTGTCTTTACTTAAACATCATTTTAACGTAAGTAAACTCTTTAAATTTGAGTTTTACACTGGATAACACAATGAATAAACTGCGTAACCAAAGGACGTAAGTACTAACATCAGTAAATTATTATGTTGTTCTCTTGAGCAAGAACAGTGTTCCGTACCACCAAGTTTTGCACGAAATAAATGTCACGAGTATGAATGAGCTCTCAGGGCTGATTGGTTCGATGGTTTTTCAATTCAACAAGTTGACAAAAGCTTACCTTTTTCACAGCGTGTAGTTTTTTGGCATTCAATTTTTTGATAATGATTCCGTGTATGTTGTCATGTGGTGCACAGGGAAGCATGGAGGTTGAAAATATTAGATTTTGTTGTTATTACAACCTTCGAATACTTATTATTATTATTATCAATGCCGCTTGAAAAACATTTTCTCACCTGTAAGTTAAAATGTAGGATACACTTATCAAAGTTAATGGAATGAAAAAGCCTCCAGTGACCAAAAACCAGATGTAAGCTTTGTCACTAGGGTCTTGAGAAAGCCAATCAGGATGACAACTGATTCCAGATTGAATTGGAACAAACCGATTCCACTTAAAGAAAGGCGGAGAGCAGAGAGCAAAAGCCACTGCCCAAATTCCAAATAAGTTAACCGCTAGTCTTTTGCAGCTACATGGGTTCAACTGGCGAGAGGTTACAACAATTTTGCATACTCCTCGATACTGGCTGATGCTCATAAGTGTCAAAGTGTAAATACATGCGATCCCAGACAAGGCATTGGCAAAAGCTAACCAGCTACAACGGCGCGAGTCCTTCATGGATGCGTGATGGTCTTTCAAGTTGTAAGTCACTGCTACTGGGTAACCAAGCCCGCAGATAAATATGTCCGCTACGGCAAGGTTCAGCATCAAGTAAGTAACGCTTTTTGTACGATGCTCAGGCTGTAAAAGGGTTACTATTGTAGTGATATTTCCTGACAGTCCCATCGTTATGATCAGAAACATCACGATACCGTATGCCCCATAAGCTTCATTACTAATTCCTTCGTACGTAACTTCAGACATAACAACTAGACTTGCTATCAGTTTTGAAACGTTTAGATTATTTTACAGTCAGTTGTTCTTGACTTATTTTCCACGACAATGCAGCACATTTCAATGTAGACAGATGAAACACATAATAAATGAATGTTTTAGCGGCTGTCATTTTAAATACAAACTGTCCCGGAAGTCCGACGATCTTTACTATCCATAAAGATAATAAATGCATTGCCCCGGGTGTTAGAGTCATAAAATAAAGTATTTTTTAAGTGGTTAGGGGGCTATATAAAAAAACCGACAAAAGCAACGAGATATCTTGTCAAAGCAGAACAAGAACTTTTCATTTTAGAATGATAAACAGCTTGTATAGTTATCTTTAAAATTGAACACACCACCTGCACTAGAGTGACGTCACACCCTGTTTACTGTAGTGTTTCAGTAATGGCATTAATTCGCCGCCAGTGGTTAGTTGAAGATATCAGTTACAAACGGTTTTATATTTACATGCTAAGATAAATCATAAAATACAAAAAATCATACATTTTTGCTTGACTTCTCAAAGTTTTCAACACAGTTTTCAAGAATGAGTTTTCTAAGACAAATCTGCAAATGGAGATGCAAAACGTCATATGCAGAACTAGGAGTTAAGATGTTCTCACTGAATCTCGTTTGTTTATACGTAGCGAAAACTCACAATCAACATTAAATTTGAAGTTCTGGTCCGAGCGAGCTCTCGTTCTACTGCATGATATTTGAAACAAATTTTGACAGCAAATTTCAATAACTGACTTTCTTTAAGCAAGTTTTAGTTTTTCTTTAAAAAAATTTAAAAAAAAAACGGTTTTCTGCGTCGCCTTCATGAAACGGTCAAAACTTTAGCCAGGCAGAAAGCCGCTTTGATTATAAGAAAGAGGAGCCGGGGACGAAGGAGGAAAAGCGGTCAATTCTCTTTTCATTTCCATCATCTTTTTTTTGCAACTATGTTTCTTGTTTTTAAAAATAACTGGTCACCTGTATCGCGTTTCATATAGTAAAAAACATTTCAAGCGCGCGACTCTGTCTTCTAGTTGAACTTTTCAATTACCGGGTTAGGTTATTTTCAAGGAAACACTCTTTATATTTCTTGCGAACCTTTTACCGTTGACCTTTAACTTCGAAATGTATTTCTTTCTAGTTGATTTTATCATTGAGCTAGTCTAGGCTTAAAACAGTTTGTTTTTAAATGTTCTTTTCTTAACTGATTTGGAAAAACATTAATCTCTGGCTTATCAAAGTTGCTCTTCTCCCAACAATGACCGGTCATTAAAAAAAGACTTAACTGCGATATTTCCAAAACAGCCTTAAAAAGTGATATTGAAAAGAAAAACACTAAAAATTTTACTACTTAAATAGGTTTTTAATAGTAAACAAAACATAGTATGACGTAAAAATTTCTATTTCAATCTAAACTTGTTTAGTGCAAGCATTTGTATTTTGTGGACATTAAAAACCTTAGTCGCAGTGGGCGAGATTTCAGTTTTGTCTTTTATGGTAATTTTGGTCATATACTTCTTAACCTATTGTAATTTGTTTTTTTCTCTTTTTGTGCAAATTTAGTTTGTTATTACAAAAACTATTCGGGCAAGAAGACAACGTTTTGTTGCCATCTCGGCAACATCGTCAGGTCAACTAAGAAATTTTCAATATAGAACAAACTAGAAAAAATATAAACGCCTAACTTTAGAAACTTTGCCTTTTTTAATATCAAAGTAATTTGTTGTATCGCAATGATTATCAACAAGCCAGCCGAGCGACGACGCGAGGCTGATGAGGCGGCAGAGCGTAGACGGCCGTGCAAGGTGTTGTAAGAATACTGAAAACTGAAAAAACCTCAAGCGAGCTGAGCAAAGTGTAATGTGCACACTGGGATGATCCAATCACAAAATTGGTTTGAAACCACGCGATCTTGGTGACGCGTGTTAAACGTTGTTAAAACGTTGACTTGCACAACGCGTTTGATTTCATTTAGTTACAAACTGATAAATGTAATAAAAAACAATATTACATCAGGTTAGTCTTATTTTACATTACTGAAAATCTCTATCGTAGAAACACAAGCATAAAAGACGTGGCTTTTTCAAAAAGATTGTTTTCAATTACACTTACAGCATAGGCAGAAATGTAAATACAAACTTTTTAGTAGAGTGGAAAATAAACATGTCGTTGTCAAATCATAAAATCGATAAAATAATATTTGATTTAAAGAATCATTAGAAAAAAACACAAATGTAAGTACCTTTGGATCTCAAGCTCTTCTTTCTTGTTCAATCGCGTATAAATACACTTCTTTTTTTTGAATTTTTAATCGTGTACTGTAATATAATCTGGCCTGGCACGATTAGCTAAGCTACCTGCAGGTCATTCAAAATTGTAATATTTCTATTCATTTGATTTTTTAAAATAATAAACCTTGAATCAGTGAAGGCCTATTGTTCCAACTTACTCAATCCTAGCAGTAAACGTTCACTTGCTCGTTGGCACTTCAGTGTCGGTATAGGCACTCCTTAGTTTCTATTAAAAAATTTATCGAAGATAATCTATGTTTGATAATTAATGGCTGGGGCCAGTTGTTCCCAAGAAAGATCTTATCCAATTAGTTACTCAGTATTTTAGATAGTTGGTTATTTTCTTCACAAATATAATATCAGTCGCTGTGCACGTTCTGTTGGCAGATCAGTATGAAGTTCATGATACTGTCACAATCTTAATCTTATGCTTTCCAGACATTTCGTTAACAATAAAAGCTCACATTTTTCTATTTTTTGCATAAATCAAACTTTTTTAATGAAAGAGATAGATATCAAACTTCGAGCTCAACGTCATAGTGAAAGAGAATTTGTTTTTATCACAGTACTTTTTTATTTCAACCTTTTTATACATATCGTAATTAAAGTCTTATCTTTGTCTACTTTTTGTTTATTATTCACAATGAATTCTCTTTCAAGAGCGCTGGTTGCCAAAGTTATATTGCGTGGGAACACTTCAGCATAGCAGAAGTTCTGCAACTAAAGTATGTTTCTACCTTGTTTAAAAGATAAGTATTTTTAAAGTTTCTATATTTATACTGGTATTTTTTAGCTGTTGATATAATAGCAGGCTAAAGAAGAAAAAAATTCGATAACGGAAAGTTTGCAAGAAAATAATTAACTTGTTTTTAAATGAGTGTTTTGAAACTACATTTAACTGAGAGGAAATGATTCAGTTGCTAATTATAGTGTTACACTTTTTTCCTTATATATATTAGTTGACGCATCTCATTGAGTTTAAACTTTTTCGTGTACTTCTTGCTTTCTTTGCTTTAGAACATTCTATTTTCTTTATATAGATGGCAATATCATTTGCTTCCTCTGACATCTTAAAATAAACTAAATAGCCTCTACAGAAATCGTCAAGTTTAAAACGAATAAAGTGTTATTATTTGAAAACATCCCTTTGTTTGGCAAACAGGTTTCGGGTTTTCAAACACCATATTAGCACATCAGCGGAAGTTAGCAACATTAACATTTACAATAATGTGATGCATTCTGTCAAAACCAAGATGTCAGATTGCTTTTCAACAGCGACTGTGCTAGCAGGAAAGCTCGAAGTGGAACCCTTATACCAAGACTAGTTGGGAGACATCAGCATTGAGATTTATGCACAAGCCAAAACGATCAAAGCATATTACAAAAGGAACCAGCAGGCGATTCCATTGCTAGATCACTTAATAGCAGAGACGGAGAAGTATTTTAATCTGGAAAGTAACAAAGTTTTCTCATCCTTGCTTTATCTTGGACTCTACTCTCTTAAACAAAAGTTAGAACTGAATAAAGATGCCATACCGTCTCCTCAAATCGCTGGCGTCAAACTTTTTGATGGCGTTGAAAGTAAGCGGAGCATGACCCGTCCTCCTGCCTGATAATGCAATCAGTGACGCCCTTGCAGCAAGCGATGCAGAGTTTTGTGCATTCTTTGAACTGTGCCCATGCATTGCCTCAATATAGTCAGCGAACAATCTTTTAGTATACATTCAGCCTTACTTACACTCGACATAATTTATTCACTGAGTGCGAGTCTGCACTTGCATGCATGAATCAGCTTAGACGTTGACTTTCATATAAGCTCATAGAAGTGTTCGCTTAAAAACATCCACAACGCTTGTTGCTTTCAGAACTGTTATGCACACAGATTGAGACTCCATTTTAGTAATAAAAATGTAAATTCTACACCGTAAAAAAGAGATAATACTTACTGACGTTTCGGACGTTAGTCCTTCGTCGGAGTACTTTACTCCGATGAAGGACTAACGTCCGAAACGTCAGTATTCTCTCTTTTTTACGGGGTAGAATTTACATTTTTATTACTAAATTATTTCTTTAGAAACACCAACGCAGCTCAAACTAGTTTACCGCTAGTTAATTTTCTACATATACTTGTGACTTTCATTTAAGCCACATCAAACCAGCTTTACACTTTCACGGGTACCGGAAAGGAATTGAATATTAAGATATTTTAAATTACCTATTGCACCGTATTTTGACTGCAAACATTGTGATCAGCAGTATTACAACCAAACCACCAGCTCCAGCTAGAAAAAGGAACGGATTAAGCCTCGATGTAGGGATTACACCATCTGGTTCGTATCCCGTAGGTGCTGTGGGCGTGCTTGCACTCACTGAATGAATAAAATGTGAGGTTGGAAAGATTGTAGGCCCATCGTCAATAGCCACGTTTACAATGTTGGAATCTAGCAGTTTTTTCAATTCTCCTTGGTTTCTTTCTACTACTGTTTTGATAACGGTAACTGGAACTGTTGAAACGAAAATTCAATATTATTTCAGGGGTTTTATTAATGGCCAGGCATCGGGCAAATTGATTGTCTGTCAAGGCGGCTTTGCCCGGTTACTTTTGTAGCATCTCTGCAAGTATAGATTTTCAAAATTTTTAAGGTTTTGCACAAATTTTTGCCCGGGTGCCAAATTTAAATGCCCTCCTGCTCCAAACCTTAATGAGACCCCTGTACTTTAGGTCATCTTTTGTTTACCTGTAGTCAAAGTGACGTTAAGGCCTCTCCGGTTCTAAGCCCTTCCCGGATAAAGGCCATTCATTTGCCAACGAAGATATTATTCCGGATATAAGCCCCCCGTTTATAAGCCCATCTACTGTATAAGTGCGTTCCTTTTTGCGCTTTTTTTAAACATCAATATTTATAATCGAAAGTTATAGTCATAAACAAGAAACTGTGGCGTTTAGAACAATAATTATAAAAAGTGCTACCAAGAAGACCGTTTCACGGCAAACAGGCAAATTGATAATTATATTTTCATTCCGTTCTGTTTCAGTTGTTTCAGTCGCATAAGTGTGTTATAGATGACGAACAATAAATGTATTATCAATGTAACTCCAAATGTAATGGTATGTAAGATTTAATTCGTTTCTCGTTTTATCTTGTCCTTCCAAAATATTTCTTTTGTTCCGTTTATAAGCCCGCCCCAAACCCCTTACGAAGTTTTATAAACTCGGTGCTTTGACGTGTGATTTTACGGTATACAGTTTTCAGTCACCTCGCAACACACTTTCTTCTTATTAATAACACGTATTACAACAACACTTAGAACCCGCTGAAGTTTTGATCAGATAAACTCTAGTACACACACTTTTTAGAAGAACCAACTTTATAACCCAAACATTAAAGTGTTTATAAGCCCAATTCATTATTCTGTCTCCAACTGTTTATGATATAATTTTGAGAATCTTTCCAAAAAGGTTTTAAAATTTTGTGAAATCTTCTTCTTTTTGCGGTACTTTGAAATAAGAAACATTTCCTCCTTCTTGGTACATGGCCGGATACTGAAGGGGACTGGCGATAGGCAGTTGAAATTCAACTAAAATGTCACAAATGAGACAGAGGCAATTTTCGAAAGGTTTTCAATGAATGTTACAATATTACTTAATTATAAGCCTATCAGGCAATGTTTTCTGTTACAAATTGCGCCATTTTAATTTGAACTTGACATAATTCGCGGGTATCGCTCAAAGTTTTTGCTGTATTCAGTAGTGCTGTTTTATGAACATGTTCCATTCGAATGTGAACACCGACGCCTTCAACAAACATGTAAAATATGGTTGTTATTGCTCCCGATGCACGAAAAACTAGAGAGAAGTGAATTTTATTATCATTCCCGATGTCGCTCTATTTCATGCAGTGGTCGGTTTTCCATCTTGTCCATTTCTGTTTCCCTTGTTCTGGAATCCCCTAGAATGGCTACAGCAGTAGTCGTATTCAGTCTCTAACTCATGATGTCAACGACTTACGAGCTTCATTTGTCGTATCACATTGGATTGTGCGAAATGCATGCACAAGATCCTATATCCATTATTCTCCACAACACCCTCAGGTTTATGCTCTTACACCATTTTATTGGTCAGACATATCAACGCAGAGTTGACTGGTTAGAAAACTTGATGACTTTCTTTGTTATATGTTTTTGTTCTCCTTTTCCCTATTGAAATATGAC